>SJYX01008869.1:11556-57780 GCA_006410675.1 Oreotragus oreotragus
ACTGGAGTGGGTTGCCATTTCCTTCTCCAATGCATGAAAGAGAAAAGTGAAAGTGAAGTCGCTCAGTCTGTCCGACTGTTAGCGACCCCATGGACTGCAGCCCACCAGGCTACTCCGTCCATTGGATTTTCCAGGCAAGAGTACTGGGGTGGGGTGCCATTGCCTTCCCCGACCGATAACTTAGTACTGTAAATTTTTATCTAAACTAGATTTTCCCCTTACTGTACATAGTACATTCAGATCTACCATAGTTCTCTTAAGACCAGACAGTGGTTCTGAGTGTGGCAAGTTATAAATTTGGAAATCCCATTTAACCTTGTTTTTATCAGTAGTTACATATTTCTGCTTTTAAAAATTTAACATTCCTGAAGAATTGTGGGGAAGTTTCGCTAAGTTACTTATTTGTGTAATGTTTAAATTTTTTTTTTAGCAAACATGTATTAGTAAGCAGGAAAAAAGAGTAAAGATACTTTTAACAAGTTGCATATGAAAGTCTCAATCTTTTGTTGAAGTAGCTACCATTTATTACGTCCTTAGTATATACCAGCACTTTTTTTTCCTTTGTATGTTGTTTCCAGTCCTCCTTTCTTTAAATGAGATATATAGAAAAATGAAATGGAGAGGATTGTCATTAAGCACAGCTTTTCAAGATTCTGTGTTGTGGTGTTAGTTAGAAAGAGAATTACCTATTGTCTCTGTTGGATTTTGCAGAACATACAAAACTAAAATAAGAATAGAAATAGGTGGCATATGCAAGAGAGCACGTGGGTTTTGTTGGGTTAGATGAGGCACAGGTAGGAACTGAAATGAAAAGATTATTTAGAGAAAGCGTCAGTGAGGAGGGAAAGAATGGTGTCTGAATTTGAATGCTAAAGGCAAAATAGTAGCACTTTTATGATGGAGGAGGAAGGGAGTGATGAGTGGTGTGGTTAAGGAGCCTGGAATGAAAGAGGTGATGAAGGCGAGGTCTAGTTCTGGAGAAGCTGATAAAGGCTTCTGAAGATTTTCATCTGTGAAATAATGCTCTGTAAGCATAAACAATGAGAAAATAATCTAGTATCAGTGATACAGACTCTATAGTAGTGTACTGACATGGAGGCAGTTAAAGAAGAGGGCTGGCGCTCACCTTTCCTCTGATGTACTTGCAGTAGCCTCCCAGCAGACCTCCATGCTTCCCGCAGTGCAACCCCCTTCTCCCCAAATCTGTTTTCAGCATGGCAACCAGATGGACTCTTTCAGCAAGCCCAGCCACATCCTGACCTCTAGGGGTCCCATTTCAGAGCAGCTCTAAAGGACCCCCGAGAGCTCCCCGCAATGTGCATTTTTCAACCTCATTTTTCTTCTACCCTCACCCTTGTTCGTTCCAGTCCAGACGCAGTCCTTGGTGCTTCTGAGAATTGTCAGTCTCTCATCCTAAGTCCCCTATACTGACCGTCCTTTGCCTGAGACATTCTTCCCCTAGATATCCATGTGGCTAACTTCTTAACTCCTGAATTTTTGCTCAGATGTCACTATCCTTGTCTGTTTCCTATGGCGATGTATGCCGTGTTTGTCTCAAAACACACTAACTGGATGAAATGAATGGATGTAAAAGCTTGTAAAGAAGATCACAGTTATCTAAGAGAAAGTTGTATGCTAGCATGAGTTTTTGCCTAAAATGTCACAGAATCTCAAACCCACTGGTTGTAGTATATGCATATATCACCAATTTAGAAATCCGTTTCAGAATATAATCTAGATGCCATTGCTAATGGATTAATCTATTATTTTGAATTTTGTAAATTAGTTTGAATTTAATTTTTTTGAAAATTAGTTTGAATTTTATTCCTGATAGGATGTTTGTTCTCAATGGTGAGAAGCCCATTTTGAATGTGCCCCCTTAATTTAAACCTTATTTCATGTGTCTAGGTGGAAATTTAACTTCCCACCTGTCTTCTGGAGTTGGAATTGTTTATTTGGTTGACAGAAGAATTTCATGAAACTTTTAATTCCAATATGAACTCTTTCTTTTTCTGATTTCCTCATAGATGATGATTGGCAGGAAGCACATGAGCGCCTGGCTGAACTGGAAGAGAAGCTACCTGCAGCAGTTAATGAACAAACCGGCAATGGAGAAAGGGATGAGATGGACTTGTTGGGTGACCATGAGGAGAATCTGGCAGAGAGGCTCAGTAAGATGGTGATTGAAAATGAACTTGAAGACCCAGCTATCATGAGGGCGGTACAGACCAGGCCAGTGTTGCAAGTAAGTGGCTGTGAGCTGGAGCAGACTAGTAATTGAAGTAGAGTGTTGGGCTTTGATATCGCTATTTCATTTCGTTTAGAATACTGGGAGAATTACACGTGCCATAGAAATTTGATGATATTATTCCTTAGAGCAGTTCTAGAGATGAAGTTGGGGTATAAGGTGTTTTCTAGAAAGCTGTAGTTTCTTCATCCTCAACAGTTGCAGCTCTTTGGGAGCTTTGTTCACCACAAGCCGGAAAGTTGCCCAGAGAGCCTGCACTATCCCCCACTCCGTGTGTGTTTTCCTTTCTTGCTAGCCCCAACCAGGAAGTCTCAATTCCAGCATCTGGGATGGATCTGAAGTTCTGAGGCGAATCCGAGGACCACTGCTTACTCAGGTACTAAACGTTTTCTCATTATATAAAATTCCTGGCGTCCGCACCCTCGCTCCTGTTGTTGCCCTTCCCTTACTGGAGCCGTGTGCGGCTGTGTGTTCCCTGCTGGCCTCGTGTTGGTCACATCGTCCAGCAGCCATAGCTGAACCTCAGAGTCCACGGTAATGCTCACTTGATTGTGCTTTCCTTTGAAATGGTTGAAAGGGAGCCATTGGAACGTGAAAATTTTGGCAGCTTATGATCTGAATTTCAATTAAAGTCATTTTAGGGGCTTCCCAGGTGACACTAGTGATAAAGAATCGGCCTGCAGTGCAGGAGTTGCAAAAGACACAGGTTCTATCCCTGGGCGGGGAAGATCCCCTGCAGTAGGAAATGGCAATTCACACCAGTGTTCTTGCCTGGACGACTGAACACACACAAACACAGATACACACACACACACTCTCTCTCTCTCTCTCTCTCACTCACTCACTCACTTTGAGGCACACCTGTCAGGACAGAGCAGATTGCTGTTGGCCAGTGGTTGAGAGCAGTGGGAGAGGTGACTGTGAAGGGGACGGCGCTGAGGAAGTTTGGGGAGCGACAAAACTTCTGAGTCTTGATTTCGGTGGCAGGCCCATGAGACTGCATTTATCAGAATTCTATATGCCACAGAGGGTAAATTTTACTAGATATGAAATAAAACTAAATAAAAAATAATTTCTCAAGGTATTGGGCATCTGTAAAGATGATTAAGAGATTTCGAGCTAGCTAATTTTTTTAACACTACTTCCTCAATTAGGAAATGCCTACAGTGTCTGTGTTAGAATATGCCTTGCCTCAGAGGCCCCCCCAGGGCCCAGAAGACGATCGGGACCTTTCCGAGCGCGCATTACCAAGGCGGTCCACCTCGCCTGTCATTGGGAGTCCTCCTGTTAGAGCTGTCCCCATAGGCACCCCACCTAAGCAGATGGCTGTGCCCAGCTTCAACCAGCAGGTACCTCTCATCAACAGGCACTCAGCCCAGGATACTGGGACTCTGGGCAAAACTCTTTGGGAAATGTGCTGCTGGGAGGAGGGTGGAAGTGTGGGGTAGGCATTAGATTAAAAAGAAAAATAGCCAATTAGAGGAGAAGTTAGCACAAATAAGAGACACATTCCCCAATGCCCTTTGCTGGTGCTGCTCCTGTTGCTGCTGCCTTTTAATTGGGGGAGAAAAAGGGTAGTTAACCACATTCAGTGTAAATACCCTTTTTAAAGTGTTTTGCTGGCTGCCCAGAACCGTGGCAGAGAGGAAGCTGAAGGCTGGGGGGCGTGGGGACACACAGCGCTGTCCACATCCCTTTTTACCTTTAAGATATCCCTGCTTTCCCTAGAGCCTGTGCAGTCCTGTTCCATAGACTTCCCTCCACCTGAAACCAGCAGCTGGAAAGGAAGGCCAATGTGGAAGGTATGGGGGGAGGGTGGCATTGGCATGGCCTAGTTAGGCTCGCTATCCTCTGAACCGGTGGAGGCACAGCGGACACAAAGAGCTGAGCATGGCGGCCATATCACAGGGGCTTCAGAACAGGACTCAGTTAATCCTCCAGCTTTCTTATCGTTCCATCTCCCTCACTGCTACCAAAACATGTCCTCTTGGAGAGATTTGCAAGTCAGAATATCTGCTGGTACCTCCCTCAGATAGCATGGAAGGGTGGGGATAACTGGAGAATTAGCTAAATCTTCCCTAGTTAAAAAGTGGCACGTTGCTGGGTATTTGTGAGAGGAAGTGACCGAAGGTTCTGTACGTGGACCAAAGCCATAGCAGTTTGCTTGGAAGTAGGGCTTTGCGTTGAGTTCTGTGTCTCTGCCAGTACTTGAGGGGAGGGAACACAGGTGGAGGGAAGACTGGCTTCCCTGAGTGCCGTTGCATGTATGCTTGTCCTCGTAGATTCTGTGTCCAAAGCCTGTCCATGTTCGGCCCCCAATGCCACCACGGTACCCTGCTCCCTATGGTGAGAGGATGTCTCCAAACCAGCTCTGCAGCGTCCCGGTACGTCGCTCTGCACCCTAGTGAAGACGTACAGTGTGTATTTTCTCATCAGTGTATCGATACCTCCTAAATGATGCATGTTTTTCATAATCTCCATACTTGAATTTCTGGGTCTTAGAGTGCCCAGGTCAGGAGACATGGCTCATTGTGCTCAGCTATTTCTTCCCTCAGCTCATCCTGTATCTTTAAAGCTCTAGACTCGATATGATCTGGTTTCGTGCTGTTACACTCCCTCCTTCGGCTGCTGCTTTTTCACGTTAGGTAACCCTAGTGCTTCGTAGCTCCTGGCGTTACTCTCTCTCAGACTCCTTCAGCGAACAGTCCAGCCCTGCCCTTTGGGAGTTTTCCTGCCCACGTCTATTTTGCATTTCTGCTGCGCTCCCCTGTTATTTCTCTGTTTTCACGGATGAGTCTAATGTTTTCTTTTCTTTTGTTTTTTTTAGAACTCCTCGCTGCTGGGCCACCCTTTTCCCCCTAGTGTCCCTCCTGTCCTCAGCCCCCTCCAGAGAGCACAGCTTCTTGGAGGAGCACAGGTAAGCGCAGGATTAGCTCAGCCCGTGAAGAGCTCACCTAACTTTCCTAAGGTTCACTAGCTCACATCCCCACCCCCCCTTTTTCTTTTTTTTGGCTACTAATCAATTCCTACTGCCTCTTTATTCCTGCCATTACTTTCTTAAGCAAAGTTATTGATGGAAACAGTATTCACTGTTCTGTGGATGAAAGTAAGGGACCTACCAATCAACTAAATCCAAGATCTTATTTTTGCAGCTACAGCCTGGACGGATGTCTCCCAGCCAGTTTGCACGGGTCCCTGGATTCATGGGCAGCCCACTTGCCGCCATGAATCCCAAGCTGTTGCAAGGGCGAGTTGGGCAGATGCTCCCCCCTGCGCCAGGCTTCCGCGCCTTCTTCAGTGCCCCACCCCCCGCTACACCACCACCTCCGCAGCAGCACCCCCCTGGCCCAGGACCCCACCTGCAAAATCTAAGGTATACAGAGAAAGTGCGACTGTCTGTCCCTTGTCCGCTGAGTCTCTTGATGTTTGACTTTTAGTGATAGAAGGTAGCAGTCTCCTTGCTATTTTCAAATGATGTATTTTGAGATGTTATTTGATCCTCAAGTTGGCAAACACAAAAATGTTGGATGGTCTCCAAGGTTTCATATGAATCACATTTCCCTCAAGTCATGTGGGCTTCCCAGGTGGCTCAGTGATAAAGAACTGCCTGCCAGTGCTGGAGAGGTGGGTTCCATCCCTGTGTCGGGAAGATTCCCTGGAGAAGGAAGTGGCGACCCCTTCCAGGATTCTTGCCTGGGAAATCCCATGGACAGGGGAGCCTGATGGGCTATAGTCCTTGGGGTCGCCAAGAGTCGGACACAACTGAGCGACTAAACGATAACGAGATGCTCCCTCCTTACATGTGCACATTGGCAGTCACCTTTCTCTGGAGAAGGCAGTGGCGCCCACTCCAGTGCTCCTGCCTGGAGCATCCCATGGGCGGAGGAGCCCGCTGGGCTGCAGTCCACGGGGTCGCCAAGAGTCGGACACGACTGAGCTATTTCACTTTCACTTTTCACTCTAATGCATTGGAGGAGGAAATGGCAACCCACTCCAGTGTTCTTGCCTGGAGAATCCCAGGGACGGGGAGCCTGGTGGGCTGCCGTCTATGGGGTCACACAGAGTCGGACACGACTGAAGTGACTTAGCAGCAGCAGCAGCAGCAATTACCTTTTTCATTTCTTCTAAAGTTTCTTATGTCTCACATCTCCATTTGACACACACACATACATGCGCAAAGTGCTTCTCACCCAACAAGAACTATCTTACACTAAGGAACAGAGAGGGAAGTCCCTGATGATCCCGTAGTTAGGACTCAGTGCTTTCACGGCCATGGCCCAGGTTCAGTCAGGGGAACTGAGATCCAGCAAGCTACATTGTGCAGCCAAAAAAAAAAAAGAGGAACAGAGATATAGATGCTGAGTTGTCAGCTAATCTCAGTGCTTAGCTACTTGCTGGCTTCCACTGGGATTTTACGATAGAGGTTTAAGTTCCTGCTTCAGTGAAATTGTGTTTTATTATATATCACATTGTCTCAGGGTTCTCCTGAGAAGCGGAACCAATAGTGTATAGATAAATAAAGAAGAGATTTACTTTAAGGCACTGGCTTACGTGATTGTGGGGCTAGGAAGTCCAAAATCCGTAGGGCAGGCCAGCAAGCTAGACATTCTGTTGGAAGTTTTGGTTGCAACCTGAGGTCTGAATTTGTAGGGCAGGTGAGCAGGCTGGAAACTCAGTCAGGCCTTCCCGTATTCCAGTCATGAGGCAAAATTCCTTCTCTGGGAAACTGGTTTTCCTTTTAGGGCCTTCAACTGATAGGCAAGTCCCACCCACATTATCTAGGGCCATCTCTCTATTTCTTAAAGTTAGCTAATTGTAAATGTTAATAGCATCTAGATGAGTGTCCAAACAACTGAGTGTTTTAGACAAGTCAACATATTAAATGAACCGTCACATGTGTATTTTCAGGGTCATTTCCAAATGTGAATTTGAGTACATTAAATTTAGTTAGAGACCTCTCTTTAACAGCTAGGAGCAAAGAAAATTAATTAAACTAGCTTACTGCTGATTCACTCAGATTTTGTAGTTATCTTCTTAGGAGTTGAGAATTGTCTTTCATGGAAGACATGAAAATACAGCTATGTCTTCCTTCTGAAAGATCTTCTTAGAATAGACACCAACATTCTCTTGGGTGAACCTGTGTGAAGTTATCCAGTACTGGCCACATTCTTTAAAGCTTCAGGTCATCAAAAGGACAGAACTGAACATCTTTCCCTTTTTTCTTAGATCCCCAATGTTTAGACCAGACACAACCCATCTTCATCCACAGCATCGTCGACTCTTGCATCAGAGACAGCAACAGAATAGAAAGTAAGTACTTAACCTCCTCTTTTGTGGTTTCTTAATTTAGGTTTCATTTTTTACTGATTTAGCTTACTTTTTAAGTAAATTTAATCAGTATTGAGCTTATTTCAACTGGCTAAGTCAGATCATATGTGCTATTTTATGTAAGGCACAGCTTTGAATGACTAGAACTTATCAACTTGTTTCCAAGTTAATATAATTCTGAAATACGGTTTAGATCTGGGGTGCAGGGTGGTCACCATATTATACTCACTCCTTACCGAGTTCTTCCCGTACGTTTAACTGCATTTTGATTACCATCTCGGCTCAGAGGTAATCGTGAAGTATAGTCTCTAGCATTACACGTGGGTCTCATGTAAAGCCAACACTTTGTTTTTGCCTCTGTTTAATCCTCATTCAAATATATATTTATATACGTGGCCCCAGCTGTGTACCAGCTACTGTGGTCAGTTTGGGAGATTGAAAGAACAAGACATAACAAGCCCTTGCTTTCATGGAGCTTATATTTTATCATCATTCTTATACATAAAATAAGAGAAACAAACATAACTTTGAAGTTTTTACAGCCTTCCCTTTTATGGTTCTTTGTGTATAATTTCCTTTTTCTTTCAAAAAAAAAAATTCTGGAATATTCTTTACAGAGGTAAAAAACTAGTATGGGCCTTTTAAGACACAAAAAATACAAACCGTAAAGGAAAAGATTAATAATACATTGACTGTTAAAATACAAAGCTTCTCAGGCCTGCAGTTGACATTATGGTATTGTGCATTTCAGAATTTGAAAGGGTAGATCTCATGTTAAGTATCTTACCCCTCCCCCAAGCCCCCCAAAAGGGAAGAAGAACAAAGGGACCCAAGGAGTGGGTGTATACGTCTATGTCTTTTTTATGCTGATGGCATGACAAGTGTTTGCATTTGTCCAGACTTACCAATTTGTATACATTAAATTGTACATATCTTTGTACAGCAGTTAGCAGCAGTTATTTGTAAAGGTGTTTACAAATATTTTTTATGAAATTATAAAAATATATAAAACTTCTGTGTAATAAAAGGCATCAAACACAAGCATGCAGTCTTTCAACAGAGGACACCTACATGGCTCATAAAAACGCAAAGATTTTCAGGCTCACTTGTAATGAGAAGAGTGCAGATTGAAATTAGATAACCATTTTATATCCTCAGACAGCAAAACATGAAGTGTCTCAACACTGTCGTTGTTAGCAGGAATGGAATATATATAGCCTTCGGAGAGAGAATTTGGCAGTAAACAATAAGGTTTATAATGCAGATACATTGAATCCTAGCAGTTTTACTTTTCAGAATATACCTGGGGGGTATATTATCAATGTGGACAAGTATGAAACACATAATATTGAATAAGAATCAAGGAGCAGAATTTTATGCCTAATACCATTTATGTATATAATATTTAAAGGTAGATGTACAAGTAATACAAGTATAAAAATATTTCATGAAGAATATGTATCAAAGTCAGGATAGTGGTTCCTATAGGAAGGAAGGGGAGCTGGAAACTGATCTCGAGGGCTGTAGGCGGCCCCTTAGCTGTAAACGTAGCACTGTGTTACTTTAATGTTTTACTTTTTAAAAATCTGAAGCAAATTTGACCAAATAATTTTTTCATTTAGTCCAAATGGTGAATAAATGGATTTTTGAGTAATGTTTGCTAGACCTTTCTATGTGTTTAAAGTATATCATAATTTTCAACAAGTTTTTTAAAAGTATGTAGACTTGGAGTCAGGTTGGCCCGTGGTCACACCTCTCACTGCTGCCAGGCATACTGCTTTGGGCAAGTTACCTGATCTCTTCTGAGCTCAGTTTGTTATCTTAAGTGGGGAAAATAAACCTATGGACCTCATAGGGTTATTGTGGGACTTATACACAAGTCCATAGGAGAAGGTGCTTAGCTTATGGTAAGACACCCAGATAGTAGTTTAGTCCTCTGATTAGGTATTGCATAGCTCTTTACTCTCAAATTTTGTTAAGATTCTATTCTTTTTCACTTCTCTTTTAATTAAAGCAAAGGGGAATTTATTTTTTTTTAGTTGGCCTGGTTTACTCCAGTATTGTTACAAGGCGTAATTCATGTGTCCACTCGGAGTGCATGTGACCTATATTTCTTTTCCAGTCAGCATCGGAATCTCAACGGTGCAGGAGACAGAGGGAGTCACCGGAGCAGTCATCAGGATCATAACCGGAAGGATCCATATGCCAACCTCATGCTGCAGCGAGAAAAAGACTGGGTCTCTAAAATCCAGATGATGCAGCTGCAAAGCACTGATCCCTACCTGGATGATTTTTATTACCAGGTATGTACTCTGTGCCAGTTTGAAAGATAAGTTTAGTCGCTTACCCTGGTGAAGGTACTCATTTAAATATTGGTATAATTTTCTTCTGAGGTAGTCTTCAAGTGGGTAAGAATTTTGTCCCATTTTTCAAGCTGAAGAATCTCACAATATTCACTGAAAGGTTTGCATATATGCCTTTTCTAAACTGTAGAGACTCTCAAACCAATATTTTCAAATCTTTTTGGCATCAATAATCTGGTTCTTAAAATTAAGAATTTTGGCAGTCTAATGATGTTTCCATTGATGCTAATTTTGAAGGCTGGGATTTTTTGATAAAGTAAATTCTTCACAATCTGACAAAAGTTAAAAGCCAGCATGTATAGAGCGCCAGCAGCGTTGCTGCCGCTGGTGTAAGTCGCTCCATGATAAAGAGCGGCTGTGCTCTGTGCTGGCTGCAGCTGAAATCATCTTCTCATGTGGTAGAATTACTTTGAAAAGCTGGAGAAACTGTCAGCTGCTGAAGAAGTGCAAGGTGACGGCCCGAGAAAGGAGCGCACCAAGCTGATCACACCCCAGGTGGCCAGGCTGGAGCACACCTACAAGCCAGGTGAGGCCTCTGTGCCCAGGCCAGGTGGCGCACTGTGCTAAGGGGAAGATACTTCGGACTTTTTATTATTACAACCAAAAAAAATGGAAAAGGATAGATTTTGATAAGAGATTGCCTTAGATAATGCATAGACTTTTGTAGTGAATTTTTAGGTCCGGAGTAAAGATTAGAAAACGTAGGACCTCCCTGGCAGTCTAGTGGTTAAGACTGTGCTTCCGCTGCAGGGAGCTTGAGTTCCATCCCTGGTCAGGGGAACTAAAGTCCCCACATGGAACCCATAGAGGCCCAGCAGCAGAGAGCCCACCTACCGTGCAAGGGGCAGAGGGGACGTGGGTTCGATCCCTGGGTCAGGAAGATCCCCTGGAGAAGGAAGTGGCGGCCTGCTTCAGTATTCTTGCCTGGGAAACCGCACGGACAGAGGAGCCTGGCGGGCTGCAGTCCATGGGCCACAAAGAGTCGGACACGACTCGGCAGCTGAGCAACAGCAGGCCATGCAGTGGGGCCAGAGGAGAGACTGTGATGGTCTTCGTCGAATGCTGTCTGCCGGTGTTGCTGGGTTTTTACTTGTTGGCAATTTTTTGTCCTTGCAGTGCAGTTTGAGGGCTCTTTGGGAAAGCTCACTGTCTCTAGTGTGAATAATCCCCGAAAAATGATTGATGCTGTTGTGACGTCTCGGAGTGAGGATGACGTAAGTAGCCACAGAATTGTGTGTTGAAGGAAGTCTTAGATTGTGTAAGCGACTTACACCAATTGTGTGTTGGGTCAGCACTGCTTCTTTGACAGTCCCTGGGTTGGAATCCTAAGGCAGCCAGGCAGGACCTGGGGTGGCAGGAGCCTTTGAACTGGGTAACCCTGGCTACAAACAGCATTAGCTGTTTATTCCAGATTTTGAAACTATCATTTTCTATGTGATTAAGATTTTCCTATGGTATCTTCATTTTCCATTGCATTCTCCAGTACCTTTTGCTTATCTGTGAATTTAGTTAATAGTTTATGTGTGGGTTTATTCAGTCAACTCTATGACCTTTGTCCCCATTACTTTTGTTTGATTATTAATCTTCACAGTACTGTCACAAATAGAATTACCTATAGAATTTACCAGCAGTAAATTATTCTTAACGCGATTAAAGAGTTCATATTGAAAAGTCTTGTCTTTTTTTTNCAACTCTATGACCTTTGTCCCCATTACTTTTGTTTGATTATTAATCTTCACAGTACTGTCACAAATAGAATTACCTATAGAATTTACCAGCAGTAAATTATTCTTAACGCGGTTAAAGAGTTCATATTGAAAAGTCTTGTCTTTTTTTTTAGGAGACAAAAGAAAAACAGGTTCGGGACAAAAGACGAAAAACCCTTTTCATAATTGAGAAAGTAAGTTTTAGAATTGCTAAAGTTGCTGTAGTTAGTTTCAGTTTAGCGGACTGTGAAATGTATGTGTACGCAACACGTGGGAAAGTAAACAATCGGTTAGTGTCCTGTGATTTTAATGTACATGTTTGTGTAAAGTGCCTGTTGTGTACAGGGCATGCTGGAAAGGAGTGTGGTTTACCTCGCCTGTGGCCTACGTGGAGGAAGCACTGCAGTTAAAATCAGAAGCCCTGGGGTTTTGCCCAATCTTGCTCAGTTAGCGCCTAAGTGTTTTAGGGCAGGGCATCTTTCTAAGAAAATGAAAAAAAAATTTACACTGTTCTGCCTGTGAACGGATTCTGTTGGGTCAGTTCCCGTATATTTATTGGCCACTCCCTGGGTGCTGGGCACTGTCCTGGGTTCTAAGGAAAATCAGTAGCAGGGTTAGTGCTGACCCATAACCACCATGTTGTGGGGCCTAGAGTACAGGCGTTAAGAGCACAGACTCGGGAGAATCTTGTCTTTTTCATTCCTCAGCAAGTCTGTGACTTGAGGCAAGTTGTTTAACCTTTCTGTGCCGTCTTTGGTTTCTTAATCTTTGTAAGTGGTGAGAGTCTCCCCTCACTGGGCTGTGGAGTATCCCGTGAGTGAGTATTTGCACGGTGCTTAGAGCGGGGCCTGGGACCCTGTAGTCGTCAGCTGTTAGGTTTTCACAGATAGAGGCATCACGGGACGCGGGGGCGCCCGTTGCTCACTTTACTGACAGGGCTGCCGCTGGAAACTTTGGAAAGTGGATAATCGTTTCACTGCCGTCGCCTGCTGGATTAGCGGTCAAGAAGGGGCAGGGAACGACTCCTGAAGGGTGTTTTCTGTCTGAGTTGTTGGACAGTGTTCTCTGGGCTTAAGCGAGCAGGTTTTCCCTCTCACTCTTACTTCCGTGAGCTCTCACTCTTAGGTTGTTTTCTGCTAGTCCTGAACAGCCACGTTGTGCACCTCGTGCTGAGTTTGCTGAGGCCCGCTTTGTCTCTCCCTTAGACCTACAGTTTACTGCTTGATGTGGAGGATTACGAAAGGCGTTACCTCCTAAGTCTGGAAGAAGAGCGACCTGCCCTGATGGATGAAAGAAAGCACAAAATTTGTTGCATGTATGACAACTTAAGGGGGAAATTGCCTGGACAGGAGAGGTAAGAATTGTGTCCTTTGGTAAAAACATTAGTTTCACTAGATTCCTTTGAGCTTTGTATATTCTACCTTTACCCTTCCTTACCATTTCAGTAAGCTCAGAGTCTTTCCTTTTGGCCCAACTCAAATTCCACTCCATATAAAACACTTTAGAATCCTTTTGAGCTGGGGCGGCGGGCGGGGGGAATCTATGTATCGAATTCATTTATTTAGCAAGTACCTCTTCAGTACTATTAGAACAGTGCTGGACGCTGGAGACAGTGGGAAACATTATTTAGTTTTTTTTGTTGAGCTTATAGATTGTATCTAGTTTATGCTTACTAATGTTCAACCGTGTAATCTTTATGTATTTTCTTTCCTACTAAGATGGAAAGTGTAAACATTCATGCTTTCTTGGGATTGCCATACAATTCTTATTTGCTGTGGAGCCAGTCAGCCTTCCAGTGAAGACTAAGCTTCTTAGTATAACTTCTCTGTCTCTCTGTCATCTCTCTCCCACCCAGTATCTGGAATAGAATCTTGCTAATGGTAAATGTTCTAGAAATCACAATATTTATTTGATGAATGCAAGAGGACGCTCCCTTTGTCTTTGCCCATTCAAGAGAATTGATGATTCTTTTTGAAAAGGACCTTCTTTTTAGCACATCTTTTCCGGAGTTGGACTGACAGGGAGCTTGGTAGAATAAATCTGGGTTTCTCCGTAGATTGGACTGTTATGCAGCCAGTAAAATCTGTAAAGTATTATGTATTGCCATGGAAAAGTGTTCATAAGAAGTTGTCGAGTGAAAAAAGTCAAGTAACAATATAAATTATATGGATCCCTCCTTTTTTAAAAATGAAAGATAAAAATATACACAGCAAAAATGCCTTCAAAATGATAAAGCTAGTAAATTATCTCTGAGATTATTAATATTATTATATATATATATTCAGATTTTGCTGTTTTAACCGTGTCATTTGTGTAGTTACTTGAAAGTTAATAAAGGAAATCAGTGCCTATAGTTTAGTTTTTTTAATGTACAATTTTTGAAATGATTTTCAATATTCATGAAACTTGAAGAATTTACTTTTTATTATTTGGTTGAGAGTTGGTAAAGTAATTCTCACTGTTTTGTAGTACAGATCATTGCAGAGTGAAAATGTGTTCAGTGTGTTCATCTGGCAGCATGTAAGAGGAGAAAGGGGCTTTTTACGTTGTTGTTGCTGACCCGAGCTGGCCTTTTCTCCCCCGCAGCCTGAGTGACGACCACTTTGTGCAGATCATGTGCATCCGAAAGGGGAAGAGAATGGTGGCCCGGATTCTGCCTTTCCTCTCCACAGAGCAAGCAGCTGACGTTCTCATGACAACAGCCAGGAACCTCCCTTTCCTCATCAAGAAGGACGCGCAGGATGAGGTGACCGGCCATGTGGGGTCCTCTTTCCTTTGGGTCTTCACAGTGGATAAGGTTTCCAGAAGTCAGACTTCTTATTTTTCCCCCTTTTCCCTTTTGTGTTCTTTTACCTAATCTTTGCCTCAATGATTTGAGTATTTAAAGAAAAAACTTTACTTCAAGCTGGTATTTTTAATGCTACTTCTTTATCCAACAGACCATGTCCCTAAACATGAGGAAAGCAGTAATTCCGTCTTACGTGATGCAGTTGTTAAGCTGTGATCTGTGTTAGAACTGCTTTGGAAGCAAATAGTTCAGCCGTACCCCAGACTTGGCTGAATCTGTATTTACAGAGAGAAGATCAGGTCCCCTAGCTGGGTCTGACTGCTCACTATTTGCAGTTCATGATCTTCTTACCTTATTAGATATAAAGTATCATTCATGGGCTGTTATTAGTGGCTTAACACCGACCTGTGGACTTACTTGAATGGTGTCCCACAGGAATTGGGCCAGTGCTTTTAAGCAGTTTAAACTGGGCTAGAATTTGTGGGTTCTGTTTTCTTTATTGTTAGTAGTAGTATTTTAGATTTTGTTTATTTTTGACTGCTGGTCTTTGTCGCTGCATGGGCGTTCCTCTAGTGGCGACAAGCAGGGGCGCTCCAGTTACGGAGCTCAGGCTTCTCATTGCAGAGCACAGGCTCTCGGGGGTGTGGGCTTTAGTAGTTGGGGTACACCGGCATGGTTACTCCAAGGCATGTGGGATCCTCCCGCACCGGGGATCAAACCCATGTCTCCTGAACTGGCAGGCAGATTCTTTACTGCCGAGCACTAGGGAAGCCATGGACTAGAATTTGAAACATGATTATCAGGTTTGTAAGAATTGCTCTCTGCTTATTCCTATCACAATATTTGAAAGATTAGCAAAATCTGAAATAGTATTAGAAGTTCAAAGCAAGAAATTGATGCAGTTGGCACAAAGGGCTAGTATCATTAAGTAATAGAATTTATGAGAATGAGCCTGAAAGGCATGAAAATCATTCTTTCTGAAATAATAGAAATGAAAGAGTCTCTATACTCAGCAGATTCTTAGTCAGCACTCCTGGGTCCCAGGCACTGATCAGGTCTTGTAAGTATAGTGCCTGGGACTTCGGAACCCAGAGAGGCCTGCTGCAGTGAGGCTCACCTGCTAGTGAGGAAAACCTGGTTGAATTTAGAGGCTAAGATTTTGCCTGTATGTGTTGAAGAGGAACAGGCCGCATCTGTAAACACTGTTTGAAGTACTAGCAGGTCCCAGGTCTGAGGCATGAAATGTGCAAGATGGTTACGGAGTGTCGCATCAGAAACCAAGAAAGCTGAACGAGCACCATGGCTCTCTGTAAAAGATGCCCAGACCAGCCTGAAGGACCTCCTGTTGGTCACAGGGGGATGAGTTGTGTCAGAAACAAAAATTAACACCAGTGGATTGCTGCAGATGAGATATGTTTAATGAGTTCATAATATGAAAAAAATGTACTAAACACTTTTAAGAGATTGCTCGGCCATCAACTCATTATTCTGAAAAGTGGTAAGTAAAGGAAAAGAAGCATTTATCCTGCCGCATTAAAGCCAAATGTCAAGGTGACTAGAGTGTTGATATCAGGAAGTAGTTCTTTATAGAGGAATTTCAGCTAATAAATTCCAAAGAAATGAGAAAATGGCCGTTTTACAGCTCCTAATGGAAAACACTGTCTGGGCAGCAGCCATTACTGGAGCTGAAAGCGTGAGGTCAGAGGTGAACGGGGATTTCCTCATTTCTTTGGTTGGGGCGGGCTGGCCACAACTGGACCGGCAGACGACCTCCAGCCCCAGTGGAGAGGAGCAGCGTGCTTCCTGACGCCGCGGGGAGGAGCTCTCAGCTCTCCATGGGCGTCCTTGCTGCGCGCCGCCCTGCCACCTCTGCTGGACTCGAGTTCAGTCAAACCTCTC
This sequence comes from Oreotragus oreotragus, assembly GCA_006410675.1. Classification (NCBI taxonomy): domain Eukaryota; kingdom Metazoa; phylum Chordata; class Mammalia; order Artiodactyla; family Bovidae; genus Oreotragus; species Oreotragus oreotragus. The sequence continues at coordinate 27,889 of SJYX01008869.1, forward strand.
GCCCTAATTACCAGTTTTTATGGGGGAAAGACCGAAGATTGGGTCATTCTTAAGTGACACCACAGAGGTGCCATTAGCCAGTTTCAAACTATGGGACAGATGACCCAGTTTCTTGAAACAAATGGCATGAGAAAAGGAGATGGGCAAGTGATGGAGGACCTGTTAACAGATTCTAAAAGCCTTAAAGCCACATGCAACGTGTGGGTCCGATTTGAATCATTATTAGAACAAATTGGCTCCTAGACACTTCTGAGACAGGTGGACGAATTTGAGTTTGGAGTGGATGTTAGATGGTAGTTAAGGAGTTAAACTTCCACAGGAACGATAATCTTGTGACAGCATTGGAGCATTGCTATTCATGGAAAAGATGATGTCACACGGGAAGAACATAGAGTTAATGAGGTTGGGGACCTGTTACTGGCTGAACTGTCGAAGTTGGGTTGTGGGTACATGGACTTCCCTATACTGTCGTTTGTGCTTCTGTGAATGTTTAAAAATGCTCTGGGCTTCCCAGGTGGGACTAGTGGTAAAGGGCCCATCTGCCAGCGCAGGAGGCGCAAGAGACAGGGTTGCGGTCCCCGGGAAGACCCCCTGGAGGAGGCGTGGCGACCCACTCCAGGATTCTTGCCTGGAGAGTCCCGACGACAGAGGAGCCTGGCGGGCTGCAGTGCACGGGGTCGCAGAGACTTGGACACAACTGAAGAGACAGCACGCACGCAAGAATGCCGTAGTTTTTAAAGCTCTGTTTATTTGGAATAGTCGATCGTGAAAAGGAGTCTCTCTATTCTTGAATGCTACTTAAAGTAGAACCAGCCTTCATATTTTATGCTGTGGTCATTGAGTGCTGGAAGCACCCTAGATTTCAAGTGTCACAGCCTAGTTACACCAGCAGCCCTGTGTTTTAATTTCCCAGTCTGGGCCTTATGGCGAAGCAGGATGAGTGAACTAGCAGGCTGGAATCTGACAGCCTTGAATTCTGGTTCTAGCTACTAGCTTTGTGACCAGTCTGGGTTTCTGATCACTTAGCTTCTCTGATCTATAAACGTTGATTGATCATTTCTCCGTTTCCTCATTGAGCTTTTATAAAGATAAATCAAGATACCATTAAGTCTGAAAATACTTCTCAGTAACTCTCTGACTCTCACAATTTACCTATGTTAGAGTGCCTTTCGTAGTATATTAAGTTGACAGTTTACTCACGGCTTCTCTGTATCTTAGACCCCTGAGGGTCTTTCCTGTTTATCCTGTGTTTTTAGCCCATAGTGCCTGGTACATTGTAAGCATCTGAGTATTTGTAGAATGAATACCGGTGTTCTGTCATGTATCTTGCTCTGTATTTGAGAAGTGATTTTGCACCCTTGGTTCACACAACTAATGATGTTCCTGTGCGAGTGGAAAAAATTCTCAGCAGTTACCTTGGACCCGCTGCTGAGACGGCGGCAGTGCCTGCCGGGCGTGTCAGGCTCCTTTGTTGCGTCTTGCCGGGGCAGTGAGCACCCCTCGTCCCTGCCCGGTCAGCGGCGTAGCTGAAGCAGCCATTACCAGGCTGTGATGGCCTGTCCGCTCTGTCTTCTGGTAGGTGCTGCCGTGCCTGTTGAGTCCCTTCTCTCTCCTCCTCTACCATCTTCCACCAGTGACCGTCACCAGCCTTCTGCAGCAGCTGATGAACCTACCTCAGAGTGCAGCGGCCCCAGCCCCGTCCAACCCGCACCTCTCTGCCGTGCTCCAGAACAAGGTGAGCCCTGAGCCCCACGAGCCGTCTCAGTCCGAGGTACGGTACAGATAGTGGCTGCTGCGGCCGTTGTGGCGGGAAACAGGAGGGTGAGGGGGTTGCAGCTGTAACCTCAGCCGGGAGTTCCATTAAGCTCGTGGTGACGGAAGCTGGAGATGGTAGTGATTTTCACAAGACAGGGTGCTCTGTACCTCACGTGGAGAAAACCCGGTATGTGTTGGGATGCAGACTCCTTTGGTCCCCCGCTGTGCCATCCCAGCAGCAGCTGCCACGCTTGCGTCCTCAGTGGGTGTGGAATTTAGGGCTCCTCTCTGCACCAGGAGGAGAGGTGGGTTTAGAGGGCTGAAGGATGTGGTGGAGCTGGCCTCCTCACTTGGACCTCTTCCCGGAGCTCTAACCACTGACTTCGACTTAATATCTAACGGCCAGCTTGTAGTCTCACGCCACACCCGAGTGCAGGGAAAGCTGGAAACATCTCTGAGTTCACGCCATTGTCACCACGGGTGAAGTCAGATCTAGTAGGAGGAAAGAGGAATTAGGTAAGTAATGAGTGGTCTCTGTCACAGGACATCCCAGTTCATATTTCATTTATAACAGAGTAAAGGTCCAGAGACTCCCAGGGGAAGCGTCAACACAGAAGGAGAGTGGTGAGCTTTTAGACAGAGCAGGTTTCCACTCCTCCTCAGCTGCGTCCTAGGTTTGTGACCGTGAACAGATCATCTCACTTTGCTGAGCCGGTTTCCTGATCTGTAAAGTGGAGGTGATGTCAGCGTCACTTAGATGAGCAGGCAGCTGTGAACGATGCAGTTTAATGCTGGGTACACAGTGGCACTCACTCGGGACCATCCATTACAGTAAAGGGACAAGGAGACCCAGGGGGGTTTCTTCTGGCACCTGAAAACTGGGAGAGCCTGGCTGGAAGGGCATTGAGCGCCTCAGAGACGGAGAGGGCGGCGGGGCCTTGGGACGTGAGACGGGTCCCGAAGTTTTGTGCCTTCTGCGTTATTTGGTCCCTTAGCTTTAATTTTGATAAAGGCAGTGCAAAAGCCTGAAGGCAGATGAGATGATGTGACCTGCTGTTTTCTGACAGTGACATGAAGGGACCTTTGTGGAAAGGCAAGGGTATCCTCCGTGAGGCAAACTCAGACGGGGGCTGGAGTCTCAGGACCTGCCCACTTCCCTTCCCGGGCCCTGGCAGCCGGGACCTGTGCGTCCAGCCTCGGCCTCGCCCGTGTTTGCGCCCCTTAGAGTCCGTGTTCCCTGCTCTTGCTGCCCACGGAGTGAAATATTCATTCATACACCCCTCTGCAGCATGTTGCTAGATGTTAACAGTCCTAGATATGGCGGACGGATCTGCCTATCCTCTCTCCCCCTTTATCTTTCAAACTCTCATTAACATCCTCTAAGCCTTTATATTTCCAGATATGTATGTCATTTTTTAAGGAAATGTTTTCTTCATAGCCTAATCATTCCATTTCCCTTTCTTTGTATATTTTCCCACAGGGCTTTAACACCTGTTTTCTTAATTCAAACTCTATTGTTTATTTTTTTTTGCTTTTTTCTATAAACTTTAATTTTGTATATCAAAATTTGTCTTCATGTAACTTTCCCTTCTATTTCTGTTCTAGTAAATAGGAGAAAAGCTACCCTCCCTCCCCGCCCCNCACCTGTTTTCTTAATTCAAACTCTATTGTTTATTTTTTTTTGCTTTTTTCTATAAACTTTAATTTTGTATATCAAAATTTGTCTTCATGTAACTTTCCCTTCTATTTCTGTTCTAGTAAATAGGAGAAAAGCTACCCTCCCTCCCCGCCCCCTCATCTTGTGGCAGGGAAGAGTCCGTTTTTCATGGAAGGGTGGGATGGGGCAGCTGGGGGCTGTGGGGCCCGGGGCTCCCGTTGCCCTTGAGAGAGCCTGAGCTGCCAAGTCAGGAGGGACCCCTCTGGGCTCCGCGGGCTCAGAGCAGCACGGTGGGGGGTGCCCGCATTCAGCGCCGCCCCCTCGACCGCCTGGCCCCTCGACCGCCTGGCCCTGGCCGTCGGCGCGGTGTCTGACACCCTCTGTCTCCTCTCGCAGTTTGGCCTGTCCCTGCTCCTCGTCGTCCTGAGCCGCGGGGAAGACCTACAGAGCTCAGATGCCGCTTCAGAATCGGCGCAAAGCAACCCATGGTCAGTCTGGGCCGTGTTTCTTCTTTGAAGTTCTTTCAGGTCCTCTTTTTCATTCCTTTTCTTACATTATTATTATTATCGGTTTTCCCTGTTAGGACGGAGGTGATGTTCGTGGCAACCGGAGAACTTTTGCGGATTCCCCAGACGGGCCTGGCCAAGCCAATCTCTAGACCCACAAACCTGGTGTCCCTCTTTTCTCGTTACGTTGACCGACAGAAACTGAGCTTGCTGGAGACGAAACTGCAGTAAGTTGGAAACGGGAGAATTCCACATCTCACTGAAGCTGGCACTTTAGAAGTCACGTTGAGGAGGTTGGGGGTGAGAGGGGCGTAAGACGTCATGAATCCAGTGGAAGAGGTTAAAGGCTTCTGTGAAATACGCGCGTCTCTGCTGGATGTAAAGCGCTGTGGTCACAGCAGAGCCCTCCCCATGGGATGACAGCTGCTCGCGGTGTTCCGGTGGGAGAGGCCGCACAGGGCTGGGCTTCCTGCTCGCTGCTCGCGGTGTTCCGGTGGGAGAGGCCGCACAGGGCTGGGCTTCCTGCTCTCTGAACTCATTCACACAGGTCTCCTCTCTCTCTCTGTGCCGTAGGCTAGTTCAGGGGATACGGTAGAGGCCTCCACGCGTGTCCTGTGCCTCCTCTTGGCTGCCTCCCGCTCTGCTGCCATCGCCAATGGAGTCTTGTTTTAAACGAGGGAGGGAAGGTAGCTCACTCCCCAGAGCGGCTGGTGGGACCGAGTCCATTCACAGGGGTTGTCTCTGAGTGCCAGGTACTGCCCACTGCTCTGTGAAATGTGGCTGGGTTCACACTCCGCTGGTTTCTTACCTTCTGTGTGACAGTCCTGCATGTCCCACGTTACTCGAGTCTTCTCCATCCTGCCTTTTCTTTGCCCTTGAGACACAAACATAACCTCTCCCTTCATCCCCCCACCACCGCTCCAGCTCAGAGTAGGTTGTAGCCTGCCACAGAATTCCTGCCCTCATCGCCCCTTATTACTATGACTGTAGGAAAGCCGATGAAGTAGAAATATAAATATATATGCGCACACACACCCCGATACGTATGTTTATGTGGTCTCCGGAGGGTCCTTAAAGAACGAGTTTAGACCGAGAAGTTTAGTTGGGACACCATCCCTTCTCTAACCACAACCCAGCTGATGTGTCTTTAATCTGTTCCTCATCCATCTTCTGATAACTTGATGGGTTCTACTTGCTCTGATAAAATGTAGGGTATGCAGCACGTGTAATAAACTCAGTGCGCTCAGTGGCCGGTGCCCAACCCTCAGCTGAGCCGTTCCTGTCTCCTCCCCGCTCCGGTTTCCTTCGGTTCTGTGCGCCGCGTGGAAGCGGCACACGGTTAGCCGTGGTCCCGCTCCGGCTGCGGGCGCTTGAGCCCGCGCCTTCAGGTGCGCGGAGGCTTGCGGGAGTGCAGGCCTGGAGCCTGCTTCCACCGCGCAGCTTCAGCGCACTCGCTCTGTCTTCCTGAGACCGCTGCAGTCAGCCATGCTCTGACGTCCCCTTCCCTGTCTGTACTTGGTGTCCTGGGGGGGCCGCTCTGCCCCTCGGTCCCTCCGCTCCACAGGCGGAAGCGTTGCCCTAGACCCTTGGTCTCACCTGCAGCCAGGGCCTGGGTCTGCGTCCGGGTGGGGCCGCCTGCGCCCCCATCACCATCCTCTCCCACTCCGCAGTTACACAGATGAGGGCCCAGGTCCCTGGTGATGCCAGCCCTGAGCAGATAGCATCTGATTGATCTCACCCACCTGTCCTGAGCACCCCTCGCTGCTCTCACCTTTCTGAATGTAGTGGGGATGGGGACAGGTTCCGGTATTTAATACTCGAATGAACGTTTTGCACATAAATGTATTGTACAGCAGTGAGGCCCTCTGCTCCAACCGGCTGTCCTGTTCTCTGCCTGTACTTCTCCCCGCTGTGCCCCGTGCGCCCCCTCCTCCCGTCTGCCATCACCCCCTGCCTTCCCTTCACAGCCGATCAAGTGAAGGCTCGATGATTATCTCTTCTCTTCTGTGCTTTTATCTTTTTTGTTTGGTTTTAATTAATTAAAAAGTTTCTAAATTCACAGAGGTGCCATTAGCCAGTTTCAAACTATGGGACAGATGACCCAGTTTCTTGAAACAAATGGCATGAGAAAAGGAGATGGGCAAGTGATGGAGGACCTGTTAACAGATTCTAAAAGCCTTAAAGCCACATGCAACGTGTGGGTCCGATTTGAATCATTATTAGAACAAATTGGCTCCTAGACACTTCTGAGACAGGTGGACGAATTTGAGTTTGGAGTGGATGTTAGATGGTAGTTAAGGAGTTAAACTTCCACAGGAACGATAATCTTGTGACAGCATTGGAGCATTGCTATTCATGGAAAAGATGATGTCACACGGGAAGAACATAGAGTTAATGAGGTTGGGGACCTGTTACTGGCTGAACTGTCGAAGTTGGGTTGTGGGTACATGGACTTCCCTATACTGTCGTTTGTGCTTCTGTGAATGTTTAAAAATGCTCTGGGCTTCCCAGGTGGGACTAGTGGTAAAGGGCCCATCTGCCAGCGCAGGAGGCGCAAGAGACAGGGTTGCGGTCCCCGGGAAGACCCCCTGGAGGAGGCGTGGCGACCCACTCCAGGATTCTTGCCTGGAGAGTCCCGACGACAGAGGAGCCTGGCGGGCTGCAGTGCACGGGGTCGCAGAGACTTGGACACAACTGAAGAGACAGCACGCACGCAAGAATGCCGTAGTTTTTAAAGCTCTGTTTATTTGGAATAGTCGATCGTGAAAAGGAGTCTCTCTATTCTTGAATGCTACTTAAAGTAGAACCAGCCTTCATATTTTATGCTGTGGTCATTGAGTGCTGGAAGCACCCTAGATTTCAAGTGTCACAGCCTAGTTACACCAGCAGCCCTGTGTTTTAATTTCCCAGTCTGGGCCTTATGGCGAAGCAGGATGAGTGAACTAGCAGGCTGGAATCTGACAGCCTTGAATTCTGGTTCTAGCTACTAGCTTTGTGACCAGTCTGGGTTTCTGATCACTTAGCTTCTCTGATCTATAAACGTTGATTGATCATTTCTCCGTTTCCTCATTGAGCTTTTATAAAGATAAATCAAGATACCATTAAGTCTGAAAATACTTCTCAGTAACTCTCTGACTCTCACAATTTACCTATGTTAGAGTGCCTTTCGTAGTATATTAAGTTGACAGTTTACTCACGGCTTCTCTGTATCTTAGACCCCTGAGGGTCTTTCCTGTTTATCCTGTGTTTTTAGCCCATAGTGCCTGGTACATTGTAAGCATCTGAGTATTTGTAGAATGAATACCGGTGTTCTGTCATGTATCTTGCTCTGTATTTGAGAAGTGATTTTGCACCCTTGGTTCACACAACTAATGATGTTCCTGTGCGAGTGGAAAAAATTCTCAGCAGTTACCTTGGACCCGCTGCTGAGACGGCGGCAGTGCCTGCCGGGCGTGTCAGGCTCCTTTGTTGCGTCTTGCCGGGGCAGTGAGCACCCCTCGTCCCTGCCCGGTCAGCGGCGTAGCTGAAGCAGCCATTACCAGGCTGTGATGGCCTGTCCGCTCTGTCTTCTGGTAGGTGCTGCCGTGCCTGTTGAGTCCCTTCTCTCTCCTCCTCTACCATCTTCCACCAGTGACCGTCACCAGCCTTCTGCAGCAGCTGATGAACCTACCTCAGAGTGCAGCGGCCCCAGCCCCGTCCAACCCGCACCTCTCTGCCGTGCTCCAGAACAAGGTGAGCCCTGAGCCCCACGAGCCATCTCAGTCCGAGGTACGGTACAGATAGTGGCTGCTGCGGCCGTTGTGGCGGGAAACAGGAGGGTGAGGGGGTTGCAGCTGTAACCTCAGCCGGGAGTTCCATTAAGCTCGTGGTGACGGAAGCTGGAGATGGTAGTGATTTTCACAAGACAGGGTGCTCTGTACCTCACGTGGAGAAAACCCGGTATGTGTTGGGATGCAGACTCCTTTGGTCCCCCGCTGTGCCATCCCAGCAGCAGCTGCCACGCTTGCGTCCTCAGTGGGTGTGGAATTTAGGGCTCCTCTCTGCACCAGGAGGAGAGGTGGGTTTAGAGGGCTGAAGGATGTGGTGGAGCTGGCCTCCTCACTTGGACCTCTTCCCGGAGCTCTAACCACTGACTTCGACTTAATATCTAACGGCCAGCTTGTAGTCTCACGCCACACCCGAGTGCAGGGAAAGCTGGAAACATCTCTGAGTTCACGCCATTGTCACCACGGGTGAAGTCAGATCTAGTAGGAGGAAAGAGGAATTAGGTAAGTAATGAGTGGTCTCTGTCACAGGACATCCCAGTTCATATTTCATTTATAACAGAGTAAAGGTCCAGAGACTCCCAGGGGAAGCGTCAACACAGAAGGAGAGTGGTGAGCTTTTAGACAGAGCAGGTTTCCACTCCTCCTCAGCTGCGTCCTAGGTTTGTGACCGTGAACAGATCATCTCACTTTGCTGAGCCGGTTTCCTGATCTGTAAAGTGGAGGTGATGTCAGCGTCACTTAGATGAGCAGGCAGCTGTGAACGATGCAGTTTAATGCTGGGTACACAGTGGCACTCACTCGGGACCATCCATTACAGTAAAGGGACAAGGAGACCCAGGGGGGTTTCTTCTGGCACCTGAAAACTGGGAGAGCCTGGCTGGAAGGGCATTGAGCGCCTCAGAGACGGAGAGGGCGGCGGGGCCTTGGGACGTGAGACGGGTCCCGAAGTTTTGTGCCTTCTGCGTTATTTGGTCCCTTAGCTTTAATTTTGATAAAGGCAGTGCAAAAGCCTGAAGGCAGATGAGATGATGTGACCTGCTGTTTTCTGACAGTGACATGAAGGGACCTTTGTGGAAAGGCAAGGGTATCCTCCGTGAGGCAAACTCAGACGGGGGCTGGAGTCTCAGGACCTGCCCACTTCCCTTCCCGGGCCCTGGCAGCCGGGACCTGTGCGTCCAGCCTCGGCCTCGCCCGTGTTTGCGCCCCTTAGAGTCCGTGTTCCCTGCTCTTGCTGCCCACGGAGTGAAATATTCATTCATACACCCCTCTGCAGCATGTTGCTAGATGTTAACAGTCCTAGATATGGCGGACGGATCTGCCTATCCTCTCTCCCCCTTTATCTTTCAAACTCTCATTAACATCCTCTAAGCCTTTATATTTCCAGATATGTATGTCATTTTTTAAGGAAATGTTTTCTTCATAGCCTAATCATTCCATTTCCCTTTCTTTGTATATTTTCCCACAGGGCTTTAACACCTGTTTTCTTAATTCAAACTCTATTGTTTATTTTTTTTTGCTTTTTTCTATAAACTTTAATTTTGTATATCAAAATTTGTCTTCATGTAACTTTCCCTTCTATTTCTGTTCTAGTAAATAGGAGAAAAGCTACCCTCCCTCCCCGCCCCCTCATCTTGTGGCAGGGAAGAGTCCGTTTTTCATGGAAGGGTGGGATGGGGCAGCTGGGGGCTGTGGGGCCCGGGGCTCCCGTTGCCCTTGAGAGAGCCTGAGCTGCCAAGTCAGGAGGGACCCCTCTGGGCTCCGCGGGCTCAGAGCAGCACGGTGGGGGGTGCCCGCATTCAGCGCCGCCCCCTCGACCGCCTGGCCCCTCGACCGCCTGGCCCTGGCCGTCGGCGCGGTGTCTGACACCCTCTGTCTCCTCTCGCAGTTTGGCCTGTCCCTGCTCCTCGTCGTCCTGAGCCGCGGGGAAGACCTACAGAGCTCAGATGCCGCTTCAGAATCGGCGCAAAGCAACCCATGGTCAGTCTGGGCCGTGTTTCTTCTTTGAAGTTCTTTCAGGTCCTCTTTTTCATTCCTTTTCTTACATTATTATTATTATCGGTTTTCCCTGTTAGGACGGAGGTGATGTTCGTGGCAACCGGAGAACTTTTGCGGATTCCCCAGACGGGCCTGGCCAAGCCAATCTCTAGACCCACAAACCTGGTGTCCCTCTTTTCTCGTTACGTTGACCGACAGAAACTGAGCTTGCTGGAGACGAAACTGCAGTAAGTTGGAAACGGGAGAATTCCACATCTCACTGAAGCTGGCACTTTAGAAGTCACGTTGAGGAGGTTGGGGGTGAGAGGGGCGTAAGACGTCATGAATCCAGTGGAAGAGGTTAAAGGCTTCTGTGAAATACGCGCGTCTCTGCTGGATGTAAAGCGCTGTGGTCACAGCAGAGCCCTCCCCATGGGATGACAGCTGCTCGCGGTGTTCCGGTGGGAGAGGCCGCACAGGGCTGGGCTTCCTGCTCGCTGCTCGCGGTGTTCCGGTGGGAGAGGCCGCACAGGGCTGGGCTTCCTGCTCTCTGAACTCATTCACACAGGTCTCCTCTCTCTCTCTGTGCCGTAGGCTAGTTCAGGGGATACGGTAGAGGCCTCCACGCGTGTCCTGTGCCTCCTCTTGGCTGCCTCCCGCTCTGCTGCCATCGCCAATGGAGTCTTGTTTTAAACGAGGGAGGGAAGGTAGCTCACTCCCCAGAGCGGCTGGTGGGACCGAGTCCATTCACAGGGGTTGTCTCTGAGTGCCAGGTACTGCCCACTGCTCTGTGAAATGTGGCTGGGTTCACACTCCGCTGGTTTCTTACCTTCTGTGTGACAGTCCTGCATGTCCCACGTTACTCGAGTCTTCTCCATCCTGCCTTTTCTTTGCCCTTGAGACACAAACATAACCTCTCCCTTCATCCCCCCACCACCGCTCCAGCTCAGAGTAGGTTGTAGCCTGCCACAGAATTCCTGCCCTCATCGCCCCTTATTACTATGACTGTAGGAAAGCCGATGAAGTAGAAATATAAATATATATGCGCACACACACCCCGATACGTATGTTTATGTGGTCTCCGGAGGGTCCTTAAAGAACGAGTTTAGACCGAGAAGTTTAGTTGGGACACCATCCCTTCTCTAACCACAACCCAGCTGATGTGTCTTTAATCTGTTCCTCATCCATCTTCTGATAACTTGATGGGTTCTACTTGCTCTGATAAAATGTAGGGTATGCAGCACGTGTAATAAACTCAGTGCGCTCAGTGGCCGGTGCCCAACCCTCAGCTGAGCCGTTCCTGTCTCCTCCCCGCTCCGGTTTCCTTCGGTTCTGTGCGCCGCGTGGAAGCGGCACACGGTTAGCCGTGGTCCCGCTCCGGCTGCGGGCGCTTGAGCCCGCGCCTTCAGGTGCGCGGAGGCTTGCGGGAGTGCAGGCCTGGAGCCTGCTTCCACCGCGCAGCTTCAGCGCACTCGCTCTGTCTTCCTGAGACCGCTGCAGTCAGCCATGCTCTGACGTCCCCTTCCCTGTCTGTACTTGGTGTCCTGGGGGGGCCGCTCTGCCCCTCGGTCCCTCCGCTCCACAGGCGGAAGCGTTGCCCTAGACCCTTGGTCTCACCTGCAGCCAGGGCCTGGGTCTGCGTCCGGGTGGGGCCGCCTGCGCCCCCATCACCATCCTCTCCCACTCCGCAGTTACACAGATGAGGGCCCAGGTCCCTGGTGATGCCAGCCCTGAGCAGATAGCATCTGATTGATCTCACCCACCTGTCCTGAGCACCCCTCGCTGCTCTCACCTTTCTGAATGTAGTGGGGATGGGGACAGGTTCCGGTATTTAATACTCGAATGAACGTTTTGCACATAAATGTATTGTACAGCAGTGAGGCCCTCTGCTCCAACCGGCTGTCCTGTTCTCTGCCTGTACTTCTCCCCGCTGTGCCCCGTGCGCCCCCTCCTCCCGTCTGCCATCACCCCCTGCCTTCCCTTCACAGCCGATCAAGTGAAGGCTCGATGATTATCTCTTCTCTTCTGTGCTTTTATCTTTTTTGTTTGGTTTTAATTAATTAAAAAGTTTCTAAATTTACATTTTTATAGGGTATTGTAAATAAAAACAAATTGTATACTTGAAAAAAAAAATACGTGCCAACGTTCCTGCTTGTTTCTCCTGAACGTGCCTTTTAGCGCGTTTCTAACGTATTTAGATAGATCAGCCGACCTTTTGGTGCTGGGAATCGGCGAGGATGGTGTCACCTGATGTTTTATCTCTCCTTTTGTCATAAGGGAGACAGGTAAAGATCTTAGTTTACATAACTTTCCTTAGAAAACGTAGGGTGTGGGCCCCCCTGATGGTTCCCAGTGTAGGGGAAACGGGTTTGATCCCTGGTCCAATCCCATGTGCCACAAATAAATGAATGTATATTTTTAAAAAGAAAAGCTACGATGCTTTCAACAGTCACTGCCCTCCCCCCCAACTTTTAACTGCAAAGCAGAATTAGAAAACTCAGTGGATAGAAAGATTCAGTGGATAGACCGCAGTTCACCTTCCTCGTCGCTTGGCAGCTGAGAGTTTAGTTAAGAACCTTCACAAAGCCTAGTTTTAACTTAAGCTGCCTCATGGTTAGTATTTCCTTAGCTCTCATTTATATCTTCTCAGAAGAGGTAAGAAAAAATTGGTAATTCTTTGTAGTAAATTCATGTTAGCTATTTCAGACTTACCACAGCATCATTTGTAATAGGAAAATTAAAAATAACCTAAATGCTCACTAGTGGCTAAGTGATAATCTATGAGATATGTACAGGGATAATCATGAAAAGTGTTTATGGTCTAGTGTGGGGGACAGCAGAAAGTACATAGGCTTGGAATGCAGTTCTTTTATGAAAATGTATATGTGATGGGGAAGAAATTGGGAGGATATGCTTCCCAAGTGGCCCACTGAATGCAGGAGATAGAGATTGAATCCCTGGAGGCGGGCATGGCACCCCACTCCAGTACTCTTGCCTGGGGAATCCCATGGACAGGAGCCTGGCGGGCTGCAGTCCGTGGGGTCACAGAGAATCAGACGCGACTGAGCGAGGGCAGTGCTCCTGCCAGTGTTCCCCTGAAGACGTGCATCTCTCAGTGGCAGGACTGCGGGGAGCTTCCTTTTGCTTTCAGTTTTCTCCAGCTCTTCCTAGAGAGCAAACATTGCTTATGTTCTGAGAAGAAATGCTATTTTTGAAGAGCTTAGTTACATCAGAAAGCACTCCGGGTATGAAGTTGAGTGTAAGTCAGTCCTTCACGTGTATATGCCTTCATCTGGGCATGGGGAGTGGAAGGAGTACAGTCCAGGGTGCTTGGAGGGCGCGGGCTGCCTCTAAGGGGGAGGCTTGTGGAGGAGTTTGTGTGTGGGTGCTTGTTTGCATTGTCCGGACTGTCTTCAGCCTGGATGTATTGATATTAGAACCAAAGGGGGGTTATTCTCTAAAAACTGCTAAAAATCATGGCCCCCTACTTTCTAGTGATAAGTGCAGTAGGAAAAGAATGTCTGATCTAGTTGTGCTTGATTTCAGAGCCAGTGTATTTGACTTTGAAAGATTAATGTGCTGGAAAAAATGTGAAAGCAAGGCAGTTATCCTGTGAGGTGTGGTTAGGTACTACACTGTAAACACTTTAAATTCCCCTGTTAAACAGTTGAGGAATCAAAGAACCACTTTTAAGTCCAAGCCATATCTCCCAGTGAGTTTCTATATTTACAGAAATTGCATTTTTTCCTCACTGACTGCTGAATCAAAATGGATGGATCTCCGCTCCATCCACACAGAGAATCTGCTGAGGTCCGTTGTGGCCTGAGTACCAGCCAGCTGGCTTTCACCAGAGCTGCCCTGTCTGTCTCAGGAAGGCCACGATGACCTTCCGAGTTTGACGCAGACCACCGACTGCCCTCTCCCTGTGGAGAGCAGTGAAGTCCTTTGTGTGCAAAGTCCAAGCGGGGAAGTAGTAGAAGGCATCTTACACTTCTCACCCAACTATGTTTAAGTATGTTGGCATTGTGATCTTTAAGAAAGTAAAACGGGTTTTCAGGCAGCAAGTCTAGTGTGTTAAGGCCACAGGTAACATAGTTTTGGCCATTAACCTTCTTGAAGCAGAGGCGCGGTTGTGAATAGATTGCAGGTTACCTAACAGCCTCAGCTTTGCCTTTTATCTTGTGAATGTGGCATGAAAGACTGTTCCAAGGAGCCTGTTTACTCACCGTGACTCAGCTCCTCGGTTCAGCCAAGTTCATTCTCCAAGGTAACTGTTAACCGAAATCAAGCCCGAGACCTAGGAAGCATCTGGACGGGGACGAGGCAATCAGTGATGTGTGTGCTTTCCCTGTTGTGAGCAGAGCATCTCAACGTTGCTTACGATTTAGTACCAGTCTAAGGGATTCCACCACCACCCCCGGGAAAACCCTGGCTGACAGTCTGATATGTTGCCCACCAAGCGGCTGCTCGACGCATATAGATGCTGGATTTTTCCGAATGCTTCATGGATATCCTTACGTGTCCATGTAGAGAGGCACCGCTGTTTCTTTTCATGGTTGTATGGTGGTCCACCGCATGCCATGATTTAACTGCTCCCCTATTACTAGATTCCATCCTCAGGTAGTTTTTGTCAAGTCACTCTTGTTCATCCAGCAGTGAGCAAAGGTGAGCCCACGATGGCCGTTCAGGCGCTCGGTTGTGTCTGCCGCTTTGCGACCCCATGGACTGCAGTGTGCCAGGCTTCCCTGTCCTTCACCATCTCCTGGAGCTTGCTCAGACTTATGTCCATTGAGTCAGTGGTGCCATCCAACCATCTCAGCCTCTGTCGTCCCCTTCTCCTCCCGCTGTTAATCTTTGTGACATCAGGGTCTTTTCCCATGAGTCAGCTCTTTGCATCAGGTGGCCGAAGATGCTGGATCTTCAGCTTCAGCGTCAGTCTTTCCAGTGAATATCGAGGATTGATTTCCTTTTGGACTAACTGCTTTGATCTTGCAGTCCAAGGGACTCTCAAGAGTCTTCTCCAACACCACAGTTCAAAAGCATCAGTNGTGGCCGAAGATGCTGGATCTTCAGCTTCAGCGTCAGTCTTTCCAGTGAATATCGAGGATTGATTTCCTTTTGGACTAACTGCTTTGATCTTGCAGTCCAAGGGACTCTCAAGAGTCTTCTCCAACACCACAGTTCAAAAGCATCAGTTCTTCGGCGCTCAGCCTTTGTGGTCCAATTCTCACATCCCTACATGACTCCTGGAAAAGCCATAGCTTTGACTATACAGACCTTTGTCGGAAAAGTGATGACGGCTTTTTAATATGCTGTCCGTGTTTCCATAGCTCTTTTTATAGCGTACAGAGAGCACTGACATTCATTTCTCATCCATGTCTTCTCTGTTACCCTTTGAAATATTAGAATGGGCAGCTGTGATTGTACAGTACCCAAACGAGATGAGCAAGACCATCCAGCAAATAAGTGTTCCAGTTTACGGTTTAGACTGGAAGTTTCAAACTCCATATCCAGCATCGTGGCTACAAGAAGGCTCCTGCTTCTGGATAAATGTTTCATGTAGCAGCAACTGAGGAGCTGCAAGCATTTAAGGACACATCTGCAAACTCTTCTGACTGGGCTTTAATCCCTTCATTCCCAGGAGGCAGATTAAATAATTCCTTCTCGGTAGTGTCCAAAATGTGATTCGGGTTTTAACTATCGAGGTCCATTACGATATATAAGGATCAGAATTTCAGAAAGGCAGCTGTCAGGCATCTGGGTGGTCCTTTTGGTTTAAGCATTTTGAAGAGATTTTAAAAAAGATTTGCTCCCACACTTCCATCTCAGTATTTGGAAATGCATTGTGTATATGAGATATATTCAGCCCCAGGCGGTCGGTTCACCCCTCAGTTCCCTGCATTAATACGGGAGCTCCACGAACGCACGAGTCATCATTCCCAGCCGCGCCCCAGTTCCCAGCACACAGGCCACACCAAGCAAGTGTCCAGCTGGCATCTTTTCATAAAATAGTTGGGCCACAAAGAAACAGCTTGACGGGATTATTCAGATCTTGAAAACCAAGAGGACAGACCTTAATGACATGAACTCATCTGTCTGTGCAAGGCCCATTCCAAACGACATTGTCACTCATTTTCCACAGCAACCCCGAGCTCGGAAAGCTTGATGTGGTAAGCCTGACGAGGTCTCACGAGTGTCCAGCATTCCTAGGCACAGGTGACAAAGGCTGTGCTCTGGGGGCAGGGGGGTGCTAAGCGCTAAGAGGACAACAGAAGAGGATGGAAGGATGGAGCGTGACGGGGGAATCTGCAGACAGAGGCCGGGGAGGCCTGGATGAGAAGGCCACATTGAAGCAGATGTGTGCATACTGAGAAGACGAAAGCCAAGCACAGGGCTGGGAGGAACACCCCATGCAGGATGAAGGAGGTGACCTCTGCCTGAGATGAGAATGGGTGGGGAGCTCTCAGGACCGTGACAGGTTAATGTTACTGGAATGGAGTGGCCACACTGCCTTGAAGGGCTTTACTCACATTGCCGCGGGAAGCCTTCGCAGAGTCTCTAAGGAAAGTCACTTTGCTGGGTAGGGGCTGGGGAGGAATAAATTAGGAATTTGGGAATAACAGATGCACACTACTGTATAAAATAGATTAAAAAAAAAAAACCCTACCATGTAGAACAGGAAACTCCGTTCAATATCTTGTAATAATCCATAAGGGGATAGAATGCGAAGAAGGTGTAAGTACATGTGTGGATGTGTGCGTCCGTGTGTGGATGTATGTGTACATGTGTGGATGTGTCCGTGCACGTGTGGATGTGTACGTACGTGTGTGGATGTGTGCATGTGTGCGTCCGCGCGTGGATGTGTGCATGTGTGCGTGCGCGCGTGGATGTGTGCGTGCGCGTGCGTCACTGCTTCAGTTTTGCTGTGCTGCAGAAGCGTCACTGTACATCCCCACCGTCCAGCAACGGCGGCAAAGGCCAAGCTGCAGGCCTAGCGCCCCGCCTCAGCACGTGACCGTCTTCGGGGACAGCACCTTTGACAAGGGGTGGAGGGGTAGTGAGGGAGTTTGAGGTGGACGTGTACACGCTGCTGTATTTAAAACGAATAACCAACAGGGACCGACTGGGTGACACAGGGGCCTCTGCTCAGTGTTCCGGTCCAGCCTGGATGGGAGCGCAGTTTGGGGGAGGATGGACCCATGGCTGTGTGTGGCTGAGCCCCTTTGCTGTTCACCTAAAACTCACTTCGTTAATCAGCTACACGCCAATGCAGAATCGAGAGTTCAAAAGGAGAAAAGATTAATTCGAAATGAAGTCTCAAGAAA
This sequence comes from Oreotragus oreotragus, assembly GCA_006410675.1. Taxonomy (NCBI): domain Eukaryota; kingdom Metazoa; phylum Chordata; class Mammalia; order Artiodactyla; family Bovidae; genus Oreotragus; species Oreotragus oreotragus. The sequence goes on from SJYX01008869.1 coordinate 44,873, forward strand.
ACAGATGAAGTCATTAGGGTGAGTTCTAATCGAGTATGAGCAGTGGCGATGGGGGCACGGGGAGCCTGCCTGTGTTGACCCCAGAAGACGGCGTCTCTGTGGCCAGCCGCCGGGAGAGACCCGCGCCGCTCACCCCGGGCTTGAGACGTCCGGGCGCCAGAAGTGCGAGGAAACACACTTCACTGTTCAGCCGCCCTGTCCGTGGTACTTAGTCAGGACAGTCCTGGCAAAGCAGCAGGCGTCAAACGTCTTCTCGCGGACTTGTTTTAATTTGTGAAAATCCACAGGATAGTAGAGGAATACATACCCAGCTGTTAACCGTGGTCACTTCTAGAAGGTGTGGTTAAGGAGAGCTTTCCTTTCCTGTGTCTGCATCTCTGAGCCCTCGTATCTTTTATAGTGAACAGATTTGGGCTGGTGTTAAAGGAAGGAAAGGGAGCGCGTGGACAGGTCTGTCCAACACTGGTGGGGCCGTGGCAGCAAAGAACCGCGCAGACACCTCCTTAAAAGAAAGGGAATAGCTGTTGGTCCTCTTTTCTCTCCTCTTGCTGCCGAGAATGCAGTCAAGACTGGCGCTCCCGCCGGCCAGGGCAACGGGGACCTCGGGACAGCGGGGGCGCCGGGTGCAGCGCGGAGGGACGTTGCCGGGAGCCCGGGAGCGCCAGCCCCAGCCTGCTGCCGCCGCTGCGCGCCTTTTGCTATTACCTTGAACGTCCCGAGGCGTGAGAATGAACTCTTCGGAGTTTAAGCCCGCATACACTGGGCCTCTGTCCCCGGTGACCCGGCGTAAGTGTCCACCTGCAGCGTGGGGGGTGCGGGAGACAGGCTCAGTACCCGGGTCGGGAGGGTCCTGGGGGAGCCGCACCCGCTGCGGTGCCCTTGCAAACAAACCTCACCCGAATCATTACAGAGGGGTTGTTTTTTCAGCCATTCAACGTGAGGGTTCATTAAGTGCTATTGGGGAAAAATTTGTTTGAATGATCTTTTTAAAAAACTATTACAAATTTGAAGGAAGTTCACGCACAGCCTCCGTTTTCTCTGAAGTTCGGTGAATGATTAGCCGGTGTGAAAGAGAAGGCTCCGTGTAGCCTGAATAGGTTGGTTTCGTGTTTGCCCCTAGGAGAAACGGGAACAGGGTCAGGCTAGTGATACTTTTTAAAGATAAAAGTGTCACAGTAGTTCTGTTACATTTAAACCAAACACCAGTTAGTTGTATTTATGACTGGATTTAATTCTTTGAATAGTTTCTGTCCTTAAGAAAAGATTCCCAGGTACCAGTTATATGAAGCCTTCCAAGGCTGAAGGCCTTTTTGCATGTTGGAATGCTGGCTTTGCTTTTATAAGATATTTTGCTTGTTTGATTCTCAATTTTTTAAAGTGTAGACGGGGTGGTCAAAGAATAAATGAAATTATGTTTGTAGAAGCGCTCAACACGCAGTAAAAGTTGATGCTCCTTTGCTTTACGAATCCGTTTGTACTTCATATGAAGCCAGTATTTCCAGGTTTGTCATACCCCCTAGGAAGATGTGTGCGGGGTCCCACTTGGATGAGTTACGTTGTGCTGTAAATATAGACTTGTGGTAGTGAATACACTAAGGCCCCTACATAGGAACCTTTAAGTTGTGAGCTTTCAAAGACATGAACGTGCCCAGGGAAGGGATGGAGAGAGACAGGAGGAAGAAGAACCCAGGAGATTCAGGACAGGAAATGGCCAGGGGATTGCCTTTGTTTGAGCCCTGGTGTTAGTTTCTTGGGCCCAGGACCCAAACGTAGAACGGTGCACGAAGGCTGCTGCAGCCGTTCAGAATGCAATCCAGCACTGCCGCGTCATCTAAGACGAGGAAGAGAGACCCCCACAGCCCTGGATCGTTCTTCTCAAGAGGTAGGTATGGAATTGAGTCCAGTGAGGAGCCAGGACCCGTGCCGTCAGGGTCAGGCATGGACACGCTTGCAGCTCGCCCCCCGACTCCTGCTGCTGCCCACCCTCCAGCTCTGCCTTCTCCCCGCTNAGGAAGAGAGACCCCCACAGCCCTGGATCGTTCTTCTCAAGAGGTAGGTATGGAATTGAGTCCAGTGAGGAGCCAGGACCCGTGCCGTCAGGGTCAGGCATGGACACGCTTGCAGCTCGCCCCCCGACTCCTGCTGCTGCCCACCCTCCAGCTCTGCCTTCTCCCCGCTCGTCTGCCTCCTCCGTCAGTGACGCTTCCCGCCTGTTCGCTCGATGCCAGCCCCCACGTGCCAGCTGTTGTTTACTGTACTACTGTACTGGAGAAGGAAATGGCAACCCGCTCCAGTACTCTTGCCTGGAAAATCCCATGGATGGGGGAGCCTGGTAGGCTGCAGTCCACGGGGTCAAAAAGGGTCAGACACAACAGCAACTTCACACTCACTCACTGTACTTCTAAGGTGCTGTACTGCAAGATTAAAAATGTTTATTTTTGTCTTTTTTTAATGAATTATTTGTGGAAAAGTATTATAAACCGATTACAGCACAGTACAACAAGAGATTGTACTAGCTGAGTACCTAGACTAACCGTGTCAGACTTATAAATTGGGTTTACAAATGCGCCCTTAGAACAGAACTCACATGTACGTGGGGGGACTTACTGTAGGGTCGATCAGTCAGTAGTGCCTCCTGCTAAGAGGTTGGGGATGTGACTTTTCGCAGCTAGTATGCAGTTCCCCTTTTAAAAACTCACAGTCAACCCCTGTGTGCTCGTCTGTAAAATACACAGAGAGTGTGGTCTTTGCTCTCTGGTTGCGCCCACTTCTCTTGCAACCCACAACAGAGAGTTGAGCGACTCCCCCCGAGGCCCCACTGGGGAGTCTGCCCTCACTTCTGCGCCTTCCGAGCTTCAGTAAATTTCATCCTCCTGCTGCACAAACATGAATGCAAGACGAAGGCCAAAGGGCTGCGATGCAGCTGTGGCTCCTTCCATGCACCCAGCAGGCGATGACCAACCAGTTCTGCGGAACGAGCACCCAGCTGTCGGATCCGACTGAGCGCCTGCACCGAACCAAACTGTTTCATCTCAAGATTGCACACCTGCGACAGACCAACCCAAGTTCAGATTCCCCCAGAGCTGAGGAGTTCTGCTCTAAGTGCTGCTGGGTTCAACCTCTCCCTCTGATCCTGTTTCCTTTACCCTCTCACAGGGGTTGTCCCTGGGAGCATGCCTCAACTAACTTACGAGGCGAACCTGACTTAAACAAACTTGAATTTCTGCTTCATTTGGTTGGGGGACAGAATGTTGTCCTTTGAAATCACAAATTACTTTTTTCCAGTAAGAATTTTTTTGTTTTGATTATAAAAAAGGTAAAACTGGGAAACCATATCCCTGGACTGGTCACATTGATAAAAGCTGCATTATGAAACTATTATTTGGCAACAGTTGGGAGAGCAAGCCAGTGACAATGTGGAGAATGACAGAAAAAGAAAAAAGAAGCATGAAAGTAACCCAAGTACGTTTAAAGCCACATCCACACAAAAACGTGCACAACAATGCTTGTAGGAGCTTTACTCACAGGTGCAAAGCTTGGAAGCAACCAAGCTGTTCGTCAGTAGGTGAGAAGGTCACCTGTGACCCATCCAGGCAAGGGAATGTCGGTCGGTGCTGGAAAGAGATCACCTATCCAGCCATGATGGACTTCCCTGGTGGCTCAGTACAGAATCTGCTTGCAAGGCAGGAGACCCAGGTTTGATCCCTGGGTCAGGAAGATTCCCTGGAGAAGGAAATGGCCACCCACTCCCGCATGCTAGCCTGGGAAGTCCCAGGGACAGAGGAGCCTGGCGGGCTGCAGTCCACGGGTCACAAGAGGTGGACACGACTCAGGGACTAAACCACCGTCAAGCCAGGAGTAAATGCGCAGGAAAAGCTCCGTTTTCACTCCGATCCCAAGTAGAGGCAATGCTAGGGAATGTTGCAGCTACCTTACGGTTGTGCTCATTTCACGTGCTAGTAAGGTTATGTTTAAAATCCTTCATGCTAAGCTTCATCAGTACTTGAATCAAGAGCTTCCAGATATACAAGTTAGACTTAGAAAAGTCAGAGGAAAATAGAGATCAGATTGCCACATTCATTGGATCATGGAAAAAGCAAAGGAATTCCTGAAAAACATCTGCTTCATTTACTATGCTAAAGCCTTTGACTGTGTGAACTGCAACAGGCTGTGGAAAATTCTTAAAGAGATGGGAATACCAGACCACTTAACTTGTATCCTGAAAAACCTGTACTCGGGTCAAGAAGAAACAAAACCAGACATGAAACGACTGACTGGTTCCGAATTTGGAAAGGGTCATGACAAGGCTGTATGTTGTCACCCTGATTATTTAACTTCTATGCAAAGTGTATCATGCAAAATGCCCAGCTGGATGGATCCCAAGGTGGAATCAAGACTGCTGGGAGAAATACCAATAACCAGAGATATGCAGACGATACCACTCTAATGGCAGAAAGCGAAGAGGAACTAAAGAGCCTCTTGATGAAGGTGAAAGAGAGTGGAAAAGCTGACTTAAAGCTCAACATTTAAAAAACTAAGGTCATGGCATCCGGTCCCATCACTTTATGGCACATAGAAGGGGGGAAGGTGGAAGCAGTGGCAGGTTTTTGTTTTGTTTTGTTTTCTTGGCTCCAAAATCACTGTGGACAGTGACTGCAGCCATGAATGTGAAGACGCTTGCTCCTTGGAAGGAAAGCTATGACGAACCCAGACAGCATATTAAAAAGCAGAGACATCACTTTGCTCACAGTCTGTCTAGTTAAAGCTATGGTTTTTCCAGTAGTTATGTACGGATGTGAGACGTGGACCATAAAGAAGGCTGAAGAATTGATGCTTTCTAACTGTGGTGCTGAAGAAGACCCTTGAGAGTCTCTTGGACTGCAAGAAGAAGGTTAGGACCAGTCAATCCTAAACCAGTCGAATCGGTCAATCAAACCAGTTGATTTCCAAAGAAATCAACCTTGAATATTCGTTGGAAGGACTAATGCTGAAGCAGAAGCTCCAATACTTTGGCCACCTGATGCGGAGAGCCAACTCATTGGGAAAGACCCTGATGCCGGGAAGACTGAGGGCAAAAGAAGGGGGTGAGAGAGGGTGAGGTGGTTAGACAGCATCGCCAACTCAATGGACATGAATCTGAGCAAACTCTGGGAGACAGTGGACGACAGAGGAGCCTGGCTTGCTGCAGTCCATGGGGTTGCAGAGAGTCAGACACGCCTTAGCAACTAAGCAACAGCCGCAAAGCATCAAGCCATGAGAAGACATGGAAGAACCGGAGATGGGTGTGACTAAGTGAAGGAGGCCCATCTGCAAAGGCTGCCTATCATGGGACTCCGACTATGCGGTGTTCTGAGAAAGGGCAAAGCCACGGAGACAGCAGGGAGAGCCGCGCTCAGCAGGGCTCCAGGGGCAGCAGGGAGGGAGGGGTGCGCACGGAGGGTTCTGAGGGCAGGGAAGCTGTTCTGTATGAAGACGCAGGTCTGCCTGTCTGTCTCGGCCGCGCCCCAGGGCATGTGGGCTCTGCTTCCCCACCCGGGCTAGAGCCTGCGCCCCCTGCCTGGAAAGCACGGAGTGCTACCCGCTGGGTCGCCAGCAAAGTCCCAAAGCTACGCTGTGTGAAACTATAGTGGTGTACACACGTCAGCACATACTTGTAAGACTCACAGAATGTACAGTGTCAAGAGCGAACTCCAGGGATTTCCTGGGTGGTCCAGGGGTTAAGTCTCAGGGCTCTCACTCCCAGGGAGCTAAGATCCTGCCAATAATGTGGTGAGGCAAAAAAAAAAAAAAATTTAAGCGGGGCCCCTGTCGCAGCCCCGAGGCTTCCCAGGCGGTGCCAGTGCTGAGGACCCCGCCTGCCAGCGCGGGAGGCAGAAGGGACGCCATCCCGGGCGGCGGAGGGGCCCTGGAGGAGGGCGCGGCGGGAACTCCAGCACCCTAGGCGGGAGCACCGGGTGGGCGGCGGGGGGCCTTGCGGGTCGCGGCGCCTCGGGGGGCAGGGGGCCGGGCATGACTGCCGTGGCACCACGCGCCGCTGCGCGCCTTCGGGGCCTCCCTCTGCTCCGGAAGTGGAGGCCCGGAGCCTTTCCCGCCGGCCCTCTCCGCCTCTAACCCCTCTGCCTCGGGCACTGCCTCTCCTTTCTCTCTTCACAGAAGAAAGACTGTCCCCATCCTTTCACTTCTCTTTCTAACTCCTCTCCAGCCCCCAGGTGCTTCCAGAGCGCTCACCCCCGTTTGGCACAGGTTGCACCTGCTGTTCTTTCACAGCGCCCCGGTCTCCAGGTTACTTCAGCTACATCGTTACCATCCATATTTTCTCTGTGCAAGTGTGTGTGTGTGCACGCAGTCACGGCCGAATCTTTGCGACCCCATGGGCTGTAGCCCGCCAGGCTGCTCTGTCCATGGAATCTTCCAGGCCAGGCGTACTGGAGCGGCTTGCCATTTCCTCCTCCAGGGGATCTTCTTGACCCAGGATGTAGCCCCCATCTCTTGCGTCTCCTGCAGGGGCAGGCAGATTCTCGACCATGGCACCACCTGGTAAGCCCATGCGGATGCTGTATATACTGTATACGTTCATTTGTATGCTTCTGGTTTAATACCAGAGCGTATCCATACATTCATTACTTGATGGAGGAGCCTGGTGGGCTGCAGTCCATGGGGTCGCTAACAGTCGGACAGACTGAGCGACTTCACTTTCACTTTTCTCTTTCATGCATTGGAGAAGGAAATGGCAACCCACTCCAGTGTTCTTGCCTGGAGAATCCCAGGGACGGGGGAGCCTGGTGGGCTGCCGTCTATGGGGTCACACAGAGTCGGACACGACTGAAGTGACTTAGCAGCAGCAGCAGCAGCCCCCAACACTTGACAAAAATTATATGGGAGATGCCCAATTCATATTTGTGACGTGATAAACATGCTGGGCTTGAGACGGAGCAGGACTCTATTGCTTCCCCTCCAGCATGCCTTTCGCCTGTGGAAAACCTTAGTCAAAGAGTATGTTTAATCAGAGAAGTGAAAGATGTGAAAACAAAGGGAAACAGTCAAAGGAGGCTAAAGAATAACAATGTCACTGAGCAAAGTCGGGGATTTTAGTTCTTTCTCAGGGGCTACTGCGAACATTCAAAGCCATACCCTGTGAGCTGTCTTATCGATCCTGAAACATCAGCTGGAAACAGAAGCACCAAGTTCACTACAGGATGACCGGACTGCACCCAGGACGTGAGCGGCCACAGTTCCGAGAACTGGCCTCAAAAAGCATAGGAACAGACGGAACGGGACGGACGATCAACTGTACCTAAAACAACAAAGATGCTGCTGCTCAGACCACCGATGAGCAATCAAGATGACTGTTCGAGCTGATTCTGCTGTTTCTGCCCGTAGCACGCCCGGCCTCCTGCTCTGTCTATAAAAGCTCTCACTCCCTGCTTGTAGGGTCGGGGGGTGGGGAATCAGCCTCTGGACAGATGTCCACCACCCTCCCTGCACCCCCGGTTGCTGGCATCTGAAATCAAACAAACTGCCCTTTCCACCAGCCTGGCCTATTTATTGGCTTTTGTTCGGCAAGCAGCCAGACCTCTCACCCACTCGGTAACAGGCTGTGGGCTGTCATGAGGAAACCGGAGATGAAAGAGATGCAGGTCACACACTGGGGGAACTCAGCCTGAGGAGGGGTGGCGTGGTAGGAACACAGCTACAAAGCAGGACAGTGAGCATCACAGGGAATCCCGAGGAAGCCGCGGCCTTCTGGGCAGAGAGCTCAGAGCAGACTCTGGAGGGAGGGAAAGGAGAGCGCAAAGCTGGTGCAGACACAGGGATCAACGCAACTGGAGCATGGAGTGCATCAAGGCCAGAGAGGTGGGGAGGCTAGAAAGGAAGGGACACCAGCTGGCCAGAGGCGTCTCTTAGCAGGCAGTGTGGGCGGTGCTCTGGAAGCAGTGGTGGGCAACAGCAGTAACTCAACTCAGCCTTTTAAAACCTTTAAGGAAATGTTTTCAGATACACCACAGAAGTAGGAATAACAGTACAGTAAATACCTGGGTCCTTCTCACCGACATTCAACAATTAGCTTTGTGTCTGTGTGTGCCAAGCTCCTTCAGTCGTGTCCGACTCTGCGGCCCTGTGAACTGTAGCCCGCCAGGCTCCCCTGCGCCTGGGATTTCCCAGGCAAGCATACTGCAGTGGGTTGCCGTGCCCTCCTCCGGGGGATTGAACCCACTTCTCCTGGGGCTCCTGCATTGCGGGCGGATTCTTCACTGCTGATCCACTGGGGAAGCCCAACCTGTGTCTACTTGCCTTTATAAAGGAAACCAACCCTGAATATTCATTGGAAGGACTGATGCTGAAGCTGAAACTCCCAATACTTTGGCCACCTGATGCAAAGAAGAANTGGGGCTCCTGCATTGCGGGCGGATTCTTCACTGCTGATCCACTGGGGAAGCCCAACCTGTGTCTACTTGCCTTTATAAAGGAAACCAACCCTGAATATTCATTGGAAGGACTGATGCTGAAGCTGAAACTCCCAATACTTTGGCCACCTGATGCAAAGAAGAAAAGATCCCGCTGCTGGGAAAGATTGAATGCCAAAGGAGGAGGAGGTGGCAGAGGATGAGATGGTTAGATAGTATTACTGACTCACTGGACATGAATCTAGGCAAATTCTGGGAAATAGTGGAGGACTGAGGAGGCTGGTGTGCCGCAGTCCATGGGGGCTCAAAGAGTCGGGCACGACTTAGTGCCTGAACAATAATAACATTTCGCTTTTATATATAGGGATATAGATGTGTTATGCTAAGTTGCTTCAGTCATGTCAGATATGTAGCTACATACGTGTAAATGTGTCTGTGTGTGTGCATATCAAAGTTTGTATTACTTTGGGAGGGGGGGCTTTCTTTCTTTCTTGTTCTTACCATTTCAGAAGAAATTTACAGATTCCTAACTCTTCTCCAAAATCTGTTTCTTTTCGTTCAGTTTTATTGAGATCTAATTAATATACAGCACTGTGTAAGTTTAAGGTGTACAGCACAATGATTCAACTTACATACATCATGAAACGATGACTACAATAAGTTTAGTTACCATTTGTCATCTCATAGATACATAATTAAAGAAATAGAACAATTCTGTTTTCCTGTGATGAGCACTCTTAGGAGTTACTCTCTTAACTTTTATATGCAAGGTAGAGCAGTATTAATTATACGTATCATGCTGTACATTACAGTTTCTAGGACTTATTTGTCTTATAACTGAATACTTGTAGCCATCGGCTACCTTCACCCTAGGCTGCCCTCCGCCGCCACTGCCCTCTGCCACAACTGCGATCTCCTTTTCCATGAATTTGTTCAAGTGTAATTGACCTACAACACTGTTAGTTCCTGTTACACAAGATAGATTTGATACTTCTATAGATTTCAAAATGTTCACCACAAAATGTCTAGTTACCATCTGTCACAATACAAAGATGTTACATAATTCCTCTATTCCCCGCACTCTGCATTTCATACCAATGACTAGTTTATTTTGCAGCTGGAAGCCTGGCCCTCTTAACCTCCCGTTAATCTCTCTCCTTCCCGCTCCGCCTCCCCTCTGACGACCACCTATTTGGTTTTCGTATCTGTCACTGTTTCTGTTAGGTTCGCTCATTTTTTTAGATTCCACACATAAGTGACAACATGCTTTCTTTCATGTCTTTCTCCATTTACTTCAGTAAGCAGAAGGCCCTCCGGGTCCACCCCTGTTGCAAAAGCCCATCCTTTTTATGGTTGAGTAAGGCTCTCTATTTTCTTTATCCACCCATGTCTCAGGGGGCCTCTGGGCTGCTGCCAGGTCTTGGCTATCGTAAGCAGTGCTGCAGTGACCATGAGGCTGCAGGTGTGTTTTGAATGAGCGTTTTCATTTTCTTCAGATTAATATCCAGAAGTGGGAGTGCCGGATCAAATGGTGCTGTTCCACCTTCAGTTTTCTGAGGAACCTCCATTCTGTTTTCCACAGTGGACGCACCAATTCACATTCCCACCAGCAGTGCACAAGGCTCCCTTTTCTCCGCACCTTTGCCAACACTCGTTACTTGTAAATATTTTTTTTAATAATAGCCATTCTGACAGCGTGAGGTGATAAAGCATTGTGGTTTTGATTTGCCTTTCTCTGATGATCAGGGATCATCAGGGGAAAAGATGATACTGAGCATCTTTTTACATGTCTGGGGCCATCTGTCAGTCTTTTTGGGAAAATGTCTATTCAGAGTGTCTGCCCATTTTTTAATTGGGTTGTTTGGTTTTTTGAAGTTGAGTTGTAGGAGTCCTCTGTATATTTTAGATATTAATCTCTTACCAAAATAGTTTGGAAATATCTTCTCCCATTCAGTAAGCTGTCTTTTCATTTGGTTGCCAGTTTTCTTTGCTGTACAAAAGCTTTTGAGTAGGTCCCATTCGCTTATATTTTGTTTCCCTTGCCTGAGGAGACATACCCTCCAAAACATTGCTAAGACTTACGTCAGAGAGCATACTGCCTAAGCTTCCTTTTAGTTTTACGGTTTCAGGCCCTACATTCAAGTGTTTGGTCCGTTTTGAACTTCTTTTGTAAGCTGGTATGAGAGTTTGTAGTAGTAGTCCAGTTTGATTCTTTAGCAGGTAGTTTAGCCATGTTCCCCAAAACCATTTATTGAAGAGGGTGGCATTTCTCCAGAGTCTAAAGATGCTTTCATTCATAGCCATCACACAGTATCACATTGAACAAATGTAGTAACTATCTAACATCATCTAATACCAGTCCATTTTCAAATTTCCTGTTATCCTCCGATGTCTACAAGAACAATGTTTTTGTTTTGTTTTGTTTCAGAATCAAAATAAAGTCAAGCATTTGTTGGGGAGGTCTCTTTTAAAAAATTTTTTATTTTTTTTTAATTTACAACAATCACCACGTGACTGTTACCACATCATTTTCCCTTAATCTTTCTATCTTATCTTCTGTAAAACCAGTTGTCTTACAGACTATCTCACATTCTTGATTTATTCAATTGTTTCCTTGGGGGGTGTTGTTTAACTGGTTCCTCCAGCCTCTGTAAATTGAAGGATAGATCTAAAGGCTTGACTGGACTTGGGATCAAGAAAACTTTGGCAAGAAAACTTAATTAAGTGGAGCTGTATACTTCATGCTGCAACACACAAGTTCAGTTCCATTTAGTCACTCAGTCATGCCAACTCTTTGTGACCCCATGGACTGCAGCACACCAGGCCTCCCTGTCCATCACCAACTCCCAGAATTTACTCAAACGTCCGTAGAGTCAGTGATGCCATCCAACCATATCATCCTCTGTCATCCCCTTCTCTTCCTGCCTTCAATCTTTCCCAGCATTGGGGTCTTTTCCAATGAGTCAGTTTTTCGCATCAGGTGGCCAAAGTATTGGAGTTTCAGCTTCAACATCAGCCCTTCCAATGAACACTCAGGACTGGTCTCCTTTAGGATGGACTGGTTGGATCCCCTTGAAGTCCAAGGGACCCTCAAGAGTCTTCTACGACAACACAGTTCAAAGGCATCAATTCTTTGGCACTCAGCTTTCTTTATAGTCCAACTTTCACATCCATACATGACTACTGGAAAAACCATAGCCTTGATTAGATGGATCTTTGTTAGCAAAGTAATGTCTCTGCTTTTTAATAGACTGTCTAGGTTGGTCATAGTTTTTCTTCCAAGGAACAAGCATCTTTTAAAGCAGCAGATAAGGGACTTCATAAAAAATGTTGGCTGTCCCAGGGTTAATGATAACCCAGTTGGTTAACTGGGTTAAGGTGGGGACAGCCAGATTTTCCTCAGTGTAAAAGTATGTGTTTCTCCTTTGTGGTTGGCAGATAAACAGAGGGATGTATTTGGCAATACAACTTACATTTTGTAGCTGTTTAGTTTATCAAACATGTTCATATATGCATTTAATCAGAACAATATCCCTATAATGTTTTATTCCTTTTTAACAGAAACGAAAACTGAGGCTGGGAATGCTTAAGTAACTTTCTCAGTCAGAGAGCCGGTAGTTAGCAAAGGCATGGCTCAAGCATAAAGGGGTTCACTTTAGTTGAGTTAAAACAATCCTCTAAGCTACATCCAACTGCAGATTTTCAAACTGCACTTTTTATTTCTAGAATTCAATAAATGTCTCTTCTCTTAAAAACGTTTTCTAAAAAAGGGTATTTTTATTTTCCTCTTATCATGAAGCACATTGCCAAGAAAAGGCGGTTTGTTTTCCAGCCAGCAGCTATTTCTATTGTCCAGGAAAACTAGCAAAATGTAACAGATGCCAGGTTCCGGCAAAGCCCCATTTGTTTACAAGAGTTCTAAATGTTAAATGAGTTACTGAAGTTACGACTTTCACAGATGTGTGAACAAAATCAGTGTATCTAAAATATTCTGTGCAAAGTTAAGCATATACACGTGCGCTTATGATGCTAAAACCAAGGGCCTTCAGGACTGTTAGAGACATGGGTCCAAGTACAAATAAAGTCAGGTCCTCGAAAGTCCACTTACGCCTCATAGCTGGGTCAGCAACTAGTGGCACAAGATCAGAAGTATATGACAGTCTAGAATCAAGAGATAAAGTGTGTGGTACTATGATGAGCAAACGAGGAAAGGGAGTTAGGATGGTGGATTCTGGAGGACACTGGGGAAGCCATTTCTGGGGTCCCCAGGAACTCGGGCCTCCAGCTCGCAGAGAAAAACTCAAGCAAAGGCCGACTGCGCAGAAACACTTCCAAACAAATTGGCGATCTTAATTCAGAAAGAGGGACTCCAACACCGACACACAGCATCAAAATAAGCGTCAGAAAAACCGACGGGCTTTGGCCACTCACAAACTTCCCCGAAGGCGGAAGCAGACGGGCACGCCCCCGAATTGCTCTTCCAGGATTTTATTGGCTGCCCTG
>SJYX01008869.1:58017-69392 GCA_006410675.1 Oreotragus oreotragus
CATTGGAAAAGACTCTGATGCTGGGAGGGATTGGGAGCAGGAGAAGAAGGGGACGACAGAGGATGAGATGGCTGATGGCATCATGGACTCAATGGACGTGAGTCTGAGTGAACTCCGGGAGTTGGTGATGGACAGGGAGGCCTGGCGTGCTGCGATTCATGGGGTCACAGAGTCAGACACGACTGAGCGAATGAACTGAACTGAATGTTTGGGTGATGTTCACTTAACAGATCATCCTATAAGAAAATAGATCCATATATCTATTTGGGAACTAAAATTTGAGAAGTCATTTCCATATTTACCTTTGGTTTTCCCTTAGAATCTAGCTGGCAATAGTGAATGTTAGTGAACTGCTTGGAATAATATAATAGCTACAATTTATAGCACCACATTCTACCATTTTGTTCTAGGACTTGTGGAGGAAGAAACCAGATGACGATATGATCCTGTAGAGTTTGTGAATGTTTCTGATGTTGACAGGTGCAGGGAGGGTCGAGTTTCTTCTGACAAAGATGCTGACTAGTGGTATATTTCATATAAACTGGTCTATGAGATGAGAGATTGATAATTAGATCAGGAGTGAAGGGATCACACAAAACTCACCCACATTCTGAAAGGCTAACCCTTAAAATAACTTCCTGGACTATTAGTAAGGAAATGTCTACACTAACTAGATTTTCACCCTCTTTTCATATGTTGTCATCCTCTCTGAGAGCATGCTGAGACTTTAGGAAAGACAGGTCTTACAATCTGATAGGCTGGACTGATTGAAGCTAAAGGGACCACATGGGCAAAGGAGCACTGGGTTGGTCTGATCCAATTTCCAGGAAATAAGGTAATACTGAATTCCTGGCAGACCTCTAAAAGGTTCCCAAGACGACTTTCCACATCCATAGAAAAATCCAAAACTTGGGAATACAGGAGATGGCCCATAGCAAAGAAAGTAAAACCAAGCTTCTAGGTTAGTTAAGGATCCCCTTTGGTAGGATCTAGAATACAGAACTTACACTCCAACAGCCCAAGAGGTTACTCTGAGCAGTTTTCTGCAGGTTTTCTGTTGACTTTTGAGTATCCATCTTCTGTTTCAAAAGGAGAAAAGGAAAAATAGCAGCTGAGTAACTTCATTTATTTTCTTTTATAGCTTTAGCCTCAAGTTCGTTTTTTCCTGATGACCGCTAAAAGATTTTTCCATGCTTCCTACCCATGGGAATGCCCATCTGCCTGCACTCCATCACTTCCAGCTGGATTTGACACCATTTGTCTCTAATAGCAAGTTTCTTTTTTCTTATTTTTCCCAATCCCAGACTGAACATCTGCCTTGTACATTGGCAAGATTAATATATCCTGCTTGAGCAAATGCAATATGGTCTCTTGGTGTCACTCTCAGAGAGAGGACTTGGCTTGCCAATTGTGATAACTGTACCATATTATACCAAAGGAATATGTATTTTTCATAATGCTCTGGGTAATGTGCAACCTTTCACAAATGAGATTCATGTCTCTGAAAGCCCTCAGTGAGACACTCTGGGAGCAAGGTAGATGGTTTTCTCCTAAGCCTAAGAAGGAAACTATTCATATTTGTCTTCTTGTGACACAGGGGATTTTGCCATTTTTATTCTCCTTATAATCTATCAGTGATTATTTTTGTATTTGATTCCTGTTGTCAAACCATATCTTGTGTGCATTATGGCTCCAGTGTCTAAGGCAGTGCCAAGGATCTTGCAGGCCCTCAGTGGATATAGGTTGAATGAATAAGTGAACTTTGTTACAGACATCTTAAATGTATAAGTATTATAAATTTAGTAATACACACCTCATTTGCACATGTATTTTCATTCTCAAAGAACGTAGAATATCATATGATTTATCATTAGAGAAAGTATGCTACTAGGTACAAAGATGTAAGACTGACTCTACAAACTTAGAACTTTCCTGACTGCTCAGCGGGTAAAGAATTTGCCTGTAAGGCAGGATGCACAGGAGATGTGGGCTTGATCCCTGGATTGGGAAGATCCCCTAGAGGAGGAAAATGGCAACCCACTCCAATATTCTTGCCTGAAAATTCTTATGGGCAGAGAAGACTGGCAAGTCCAAAAGGTCACAACTGAGTTGGACACAACTGAGTGATTATGCATGCACTCTACAAACTTATAGATGTCAAAGAACCTAAAAATGGAAAATATTTCCTAAAGTGAAGGTCATATGATCAATATCATGATGTCATAGAATCAGTATTGCAGAAAGGGATACAGAAGGTTGTTTTTAAATACAGATAAGCTGGTTTCCCCACAACTTTGAATTCCTCACAACTTCCATTATATGGAATGAAGAATTTTTAACCTAGAAATGATTCATAAAAATTTAATGTTGAAATTATCTGCCCCAGCTAATTTTGCTATGACAGTCTTCTCCCTACAGAAATCTTAAATTTCTCTAATCTCAAAATTCTAGAATTATTGAAAATTGAATTTTGAAATTCAAGCTATAGAAATAGAAACCATCTTTATGATGTTAATTTAAAATATGACTATTTCCCAAAGCTCCTGATTTTATCTATTTTAGAAAGAAAATACTCCTGGAAGAAACACAACTTTACACATAACCCTCCTTTGTCATCGACATGACCTGAATTCCAATAGCTGGCTAACCTCATCACTAGTAATCAACCATCATCCCAAGAAGTGAACATAATCAAAAGCTAAATCAAATAAATATGTCTTACTCTCTGTTCTGACATCAGCCAAGTTCCATTTCTGGTGGGAGGCCAAGGGGAGCGGGTGCCAAAGGCATATGGCTGTGGGCACCATTGTGCCAAAAAGATGTCAACACATTGGAAAGGATTCAGAGAAGAGTAGCGGGGGTGATCAAGGGGCTGAGGAATTTACTTATGAGGGAGATTAAAAGAGCTAAGTGTGTATACATTGGCTAGGCAATATATTGGAGGCAGCAGAGTTGGATATAATTTGAAGTGTCGACAAGTCCACACAAGGAATTAGTGGCACAGGAGCCAGAGGAAACACTGAGGCTTGGGAAAGTGAAGTAAATAAGGATGAAAACTAGAGTCTAGTTGTCGTCAACATTTCTTAAGAGAATGTTGATTTAAAATAAGAGCATTTTACAGCATCAGCTGTAAGACCAATCATAGATTTAAAAGATATAAAAAAGAAGAATGTGAAAAGAAGCTGACCTGGCCCGGGACAAGAGGTGTAAGAAACAAAGATTATCTTTCCTATTCTCTCCCCTATTGGGAGTATAATTACTAAGAACATGTCTCCTGCCCATTTTTAACATAATCAATTTTGAATATTTTTATTTCACCAAAAAGGGAACCACACACCCTTAGCTATCATCCCCAAATACTCACAGCAATGTGTTTCAGTTTAGTTCAGTTCAGTTGTTCAGTCGTGTCTGACTCTTTGTGACCCCATGAATTGCAGCACGTCAGCCCTCCCTGTCCATCACCAACTCCCGGAGTTCACTCAGACTCACGTCCATCGAGTCAGTGATGCCATCCAGCTATCTCATCCTCTGTTGTCCCCTTATCCTCCTGCCACAAATCTCTCCCAGCATCAGAGTCTTTTCCCATGAGTCAACTCTTTGCATGAGGTGGCCAAAGCACTGGAGTTTCAGCTTTAGCATCATCCCTTCCAAAGAAATCCCAGGGTTGATCACCTTCAGAATGGACTGGTTGGATCTCCTTGCAGTCCAAGGGACTCTCAAGAGTCTTCTCCAACACCACAGTTCAAAAGCATTAATTCTTTGGCTCTCAGCCTTCTTCACAGTCCAATTCTCACATCCATACATGACCACAGGAAAAACAATAGCTTTGACTAGACAGACCTTAGTCGGCAAAGTAATGGCTCTGCTTTTGAATGTGCTGTCTAGGTTGGTCATAACTTTTCTTTCAAGGAGTAAGTGTCTTTTAATTTCATGGCTGCAGTCACCATCTGCAGTGATTTTGGAGCCCCCCAAAACAAAGTGTGACACCTTTTTCCACTGTTTCCCCATCTATTTCCCATGAAGTGATGGGACCGGATGTCATGATCTTCATTTTCTGAATGTTGAGCTTTAAGCCAACTTTTTCACTCTCCTCTTTTACTTTCATCAAGAGGCTTTTTAGTTCCTCTTCGCTTTCTGCCATAAGGGTGGTGTCATCTGCATATCTGAGATTATTGATATTTCTCCCAGCAGTATTAATAGGTATTGTCCAAGTCCAGTAAAAAATGAAAAGACTCTACTAAAGTTGTAATCATACAATCATTACTTTGACTGAGATCCTAGAGGTGGCTTACAATTATGGGTAAATTGATTTTCCTCCATCTTTTAATGCCTCACAACTTCTGTCACACAGAGTGAAAAGTTTGTAAATACATGTTTCCCCCTTCTCCAGCCCTAGCAAAAACACTAGCTTAATTTCTAACTGTATAGATTTTCCTAGTCTGGACATTTCATATAAATAGAATATGTGTGTACAATATGTGGTTCTTTGTGACCAACTTTTTTCAGTTAGCATAATGTTTTCAAGGTTCATCCATGGTATGGCATGAATCAGTACATTGTTCCCTTTTATAGCTGAATAATACTCTATTGTATGGATATGCCACATGTTGCTTTTTCATTCATCAGCTGTTGAATATATACCATTAAGATAGAATAGCACATAATGTTTTTTTTCCTGTGAAAATGCCTGGTCATTTCATTTAATCACACAGTTCAACCTGGGGTATTATGAGCTGATTTTATCATCTCTCCCAGGGAAGAGGTGAACTGTCTACAATCAAGCAAAAGATGCTGGAATTTGATGTTCCTTGTCAGATTTTGTTGGAGATATATTTGGTCAGTCACTTCAATGTCCAGTGATTTGGACAGATTATACTTCCAGTTACATATGACACAGAACATATGGATAGAGTCTCTCTTTATGGACTTTGCCCTTCAGTCTTTCCCCCACAGGGTATACAATATACTTTACTAGAGGCACTTCTCTACAATAATGAAGTAAGCTATTGTATGTCTTCTCCAGGTGCAAGTTTCCTCCTCAGAAAATAATAGAACAAAATGTTTTGTAATATTCTAGAAAAGGTCTCAAAATCATAATAGGTGTCCAGCTCATAATAGTGGTGCAACCTTGAGAAAATTATTTTAAATTCCTAGTACCCAGTTTACTCATGGAGACAAAGAATTCTAGAGGACTGTATGAAGAAAATTAAATGATATACAAATGGCATGTACTTTGGGATCGATAATAGTGGTTGATTTTAACAAGAGGTGATCTTACTAGGAGTAGAAGAGTGGGAGCATGTGAAGGTACGGAAAGGTTTGAGGTGATTCATAACACTATCTAATAATACCTCTGATACAGAAGAAAAAATAAGCCATCATTTAATAGCTCTTTATGTGCCAGGCACTATTCCCAGGTCTTTTCATACCTTAGCTCTTTCAATGCTCCTATGAGTTAGATATTATTACCATCATTTATTAACAGAAGGGTTTTGTCAAAGGTCAATCAGCTTCTCAGAGGCAGTGTTTGCATGCAGGTAGCTGGTTTGGGGATTGAATTCCTAACCACAACACCCTGCTGAGGCCCTTGTTCCTCTGAGTATCCAGGCCGGGGGCATTGTGCACAGAACAGGATATTCAGGTCTTGGATGTAAGAAGGAATTGTTCATCAAGAATCAGCTTCCTGAAGGTTAATTGTTTAGCTTTCACTATTAATTTTAAGCATACTGTTTTAGCTATTACTCTCTTTTCACTGTGGTAACTTCAACTTTTACAACTCTCTCTTTCACCATGTTAAAGCCTGAGAAAAGGCCTTGATAAAAATTGAGTGTTCATCTTTTTTCAGAATTGTCTTTTGCATGTCATCTTTCATTGCTATAAACTCACAAAGAGGAGCAGGTGGTGAGGATAAAAATACGTTAGTATTCATATCTCTAGCCAAAAGTCACCTACATCTCACTTGAGGCAAATAGGATAAAAGAAAAATACCTCCCTTCTATTCCAACCCCGTCTCTGTCTAACAGCCTAGCCAGACCCCCAGTCTTGGACTGTTGCCACTCACCTTGCCTTTCCATGTTCTCTGTTACTTTAAGCTCTTTCTGCACCAGGTTGCCAGAAGAGCCTCTGGATAATGTATTACCTGCCTCCCCACCAAGAGCTTCCAATGAATCCCTTCCTTTCAACTAGGTCCAATTTTAAACCCCTGTGCTTCACTTTGCCCTCCCCAAACCTCCCAACATATTCCTGTCCCTCAGTCGGACAAATCTCATTACTGTCCCCTGAGCCTGGCCACACTCACGTCTCACATCTTCCTAATGCCCTTAGGTAGATATTCTCCTCACTATATGCACACACACACAAACACAGAGGCACATGTGCACAGTCACACCCACACCCACACGTGCACAAGTGCACAATAGTAAAAAGAATGGCAAACACGTAGTAAATATCAGCTTCTCTTAATTTCGTATTGCTTCTTCTCAGCTCTACTGAAAATGGTTCCCTAACTTTCCCAGCCTGGAATTCTTCCTCCTGCTTAAACTCATGCCGCAGTTGGTGTCACAGTGTGTAGAATTTGACTGTTCTATAACTATAAACTACTAGGAATCATTCTTTGAGGAATTTAGTTAGGGTACACTTTTGAAACTAAGCTGGTGTTTAAAAGGTTTGGAATACCTTCTACGTAATTGATTGATTCATCAAGCATATCATGGCTGAGATCAAATATCATCTCTTTTCTGTGGTCTTCATACACCAGAATCCAACTTTTACTACCCTCAGGGAAAAGCAATTTCTCCTCTGTAGTCCCATAATCATGTGATTTATAGATTGCTTCCCTGGTGGCTCAGATAGTTAAGAATCTGCTTGCCATGTGGGAGACCAGGGTTCAATCCCTGGATTGGGAAGATCCCCTGGAGAAGGGCATGGCAACCCACTCCATTATTGTTGCCTGGAGAATCTTCATGGACACAGGAGCCTGGAGGGCTATAGTCCATGGGGTTTCAAAGAGTCAGACATGGCTGAGCAACTAAGCACACATATAGATTGTTCTACCACTGCAGATAGCACCTTACACTCTGGTTATTGTAATAAAGCCGTTTCTCTCAAATAGACTAAGCACTTCTTCAAGGTAGAGGTTGTATTTTCCTTGTATCCCAAGGGCCTCTGCACATAGTAACAATAAATTGCTAAGCAAATCTGGATTAACTTCATTAGGAGAACAGAAAACTCTGAAGGAAGAGGATTGTGCTGAAATGGGTTCGGAGTGAAAAGGTTGAGGCTGTGCAGATGTACACGGTGCTTTTTCTTTTCATACATTGCATTAAATTTGCTCTTTATCCAGGACCCACTGTGTCAAATCAAGCTTGTGATTAAGATCAAGTCTACTGGGAAATGAGCAGAGTTGCCGAGCGTTTGAAAAGGACCTTGCTGTCCAAAGTATGCAACTCTGGCAAACAGCTATTATGGTTCTATTGTTTTATTTTTGCTTCCCTTAAAGGGCAAGGTTTGAAAAATCTGGGAATTTATAAAAAGACTTTCAGGACAAAAAGAACACTCTAGGAATCATTTTCTCTTGAAACAAGGTGAGTTGTCCACTGCATATCATCCTGGGTGCATGGTGGCTGTGCCAACTTCAAGGACCTCTTAGTCCAAAATTGCCTTCTCCCAGATGTAAAGGACTTATCTTGCCCTCGGGCGAGACTGCAAATATACTGACTCTGTTTCCAAGAACCACTTTCAGATGCATTAAAGGCCTTTCAAATAATTGTGTCTCCATTCTGTGTGGAAATGAAAGTTTTTCCTCACTGGATCAGAGAATATTGGAACTAGAATGATCAGTAGAAGTCATCTAGTTTAAATTTATTTTATTTTGCTTTTTCTTTTGTTTTTTCTTTGTTTTTCTCTTAGAGAAGAAACCAAGGGGAAGAAAGAAATCACACAATCGATTTTCACTAACTTCATTCTCTGCCGCACCTCGGACCCTCTGCTGGTGTTGGTTTCTGCAAAAGCTCACACCTGTGTGTTAAAGGGGCCTATCCAGGTAGTTAGTTAAATAAATTAGTGGTCTCACAAAGGCAAAATGCTACCTAATTTTATGTCTAAGCTTTTTTTTTTTTTTTTTTTTTCTATATCAGCTTTGGAGGAACAGAAGTTCCTGGACTTCTTTATTCTGTTTGAGTATCTGGAGACTGAAGGGTAAATATGGAGCTTATATTTAAACTCCCACATGTGTAATTCAGGATTGTATGTGTGTGAGGGTGTATGTNTTTTTTTTTTTTTTTTTTTTCTATATCAGCTTTGGAGGAACAGAAGTTCCTGGACTTCTTTATTCTGTTTGAGTATCTGGAGACTGAAGGGTAAATATGGAGCTTATATTTAAACTCCCACATGTGTAATTCAGGATTGTATGTGTGTGAGGGTGTATGTATCTGCATTTGTTTGCATAAGACTGGTGAAGGTAAAGGTAATTAACTGAGTTGGGCATTTAAGAAAACAACATATTTACCTGGTATCCTGTGGCTACAGGGCCCTTGACAGACGAGAAAGAAGACAAATGAGGACTCTCTGATTGAGGGAAGGGCACAGAAGCCTCCTTGGAAAGTAGTGTCCTGGCCTGAGGGTCCCCTGGGGAAGAGGAATGGGCAGTTCTGCAGTGATGACTGGGTTTCACACAATGAGAAGTCATATTAGTAATGTAATTGCTTTCTGGGTTCCATTTACTATGCTTCTTTGTCCATGGATGCACACAAAATGGAACTGGCAACATGACGACGCTCTTGAAACAGTTGATGTAGGAAAGGAAAAATCCTTTGAAAGTATAAAGGGTTAATTAAATAGAGGTCATCTATTATTTGGACTGCAAGGACAATGTGTTTATAAATGTAAAAGTGTTTCTCCATGTAATGTCAGTTCTCCATGACAAAGACTGGTACAGTTTGGTCTGAAAATAAACAATTTGCAGAGACAAACTTCTCAATGGGAAAAAGAAAATAAACAGAGGCCTACATACTTCATTTAAAATGTGAACTGTCCATCATATTCAGACACATGTTCTGCCCACTGCTTATTACCTCGCCCAGTTTGATTTTGGAGTAACCCTGTTTCTAATTAGACACAGACACTGAAAAATATTGATAAAGTTCGACATCTGTGTCTGGTAGAAATTTTTCATCTTTCAGTCAGATCAATATCTTATTTTTTGAACTCCTTGAAGTTCAAAAATCCTTGAAATTCTGCAACTTAGGTCATAGAATTAAACATAGCTTAATATTATTGCCAGAGAAATTAATAAAGGAAGAACACATTTGGGGATTCCAGGTGTGGGCACTGTAGGAATCTGCAGTGCTCTAAGCGCCTTTGGTTTAAAACAATCACGTTGTGTCTTCAGCTCAGCCCACTTCATAACTTTAATTAAACAAAATTAAAATTAATTATTAATGGAATAGATGAATTAGCTAATACTATTTTTGTTGTTGTTCTTTGTAAGGTGCCACTAGTATACCCAGCACAAAAGAGTTCAGCTTGAATAGTGCTGAATAAAACAAAGTTCTTGCCCCCAGAAGCTTTCCTTCCATAAACATGTCAGTAAAATACAGATCATAACTCAAGGTGTAGTTGTCAGAAGATGCTACTTCTAAAATAAGAGAATATTCATGGCAAATTCTCATCAAAAATTGAAATGTAGTGCTCTAGAGAATCTAAATAAGGGATCAATTCAGTCATTGACTCAGGTTTTATTAATATTTAGAGGCACAAAATAAAGTTCTTCCCTTAAGGTAGTGTCTCATGAATGCTGGGACTAGCATAGTTTTACAAAGAAACCTTGGTCTTTAATTAAACCTATTTTAGTCATTGAATAGTCACAAACCAATTCTTAATTTGTATTTTATTTAGCTTTTCAGCTTGCCATCTTCAGGAATTTTTTCCATATCTTTGGCAAATATTTTTTAAAAGTTTATTATGAAGCACACAATACATGATGAGCATACAAAGGCAAATAGAGCAAGTATGAAGGAGTAGAGCTTTGGAGAGAATTTCATAACATCCCCTGGAGAAAGAGGCAGGTAGTGGTGGGTACTGCATGAGCTCTGAGGCTGAGCTTTCTGAACTGTATGACTCAGTGATTGCAGGTAGAACTCACTCAAAGGCCGAGCAAGAAGACCAGGCTGGAAGGAAGATTCATGGATTAGGTTTTAATCATTTTGCATTTGCAGTAATGAAGACTTATCTAAAAACAACCTAAATGTCCATCAACTATAAAGAAGATATGGTCTATATACATAGTGGAATATTTCTCAGGAATAAAAAGGAAATAATGCCATTTGTAGCAACATGAATGGACCTAGAGATTATCATACTGAGTGAAGTAAGTAAAATAGAGAAAATCAAGCATCACATGGTACCACTTATATGTGAACTCTAAAAAAAAAAAAAAAGATACAAACAAACTTAGAAATAGACTCAGACTCAGACTCAGACAAAGAAAATAAATTTGGTGGCTCAGATAGTAAAGAATCTGTCTGCAATGCAGGAGACCTGGGCTCAATCCCTGAGTTAGCAAGATCCACAAAGAAGGAAATGGCTACCTACTTCTATATTCTTGCCTGGAGAATTCCTAAGGACAGAGGAGCCTGGCAGGCAACAGTCCATTGGGTCACAAAGTTAGACATGACTGAGCGACTACACACAACAAATATATACACTTATATAAATACATACTTTTTTCCTAGATTTTTTCTCTTATAAGTTATTATAAGACATTGAATACAGTTCCCTGTGCTATATAGTATGTCCTTGTTGGATATCTACTTTATATATAATAGAGTGTATATTTTAACTCCAAATTTCTAAATTATATCTCCCCATTTTCCCCTTTGAAATTGAAAGTGTTTTATATATGTATGTATATATATATATATTGGAGAAGGCAATGGCACCCCACTCCAGTACTATTGCCTAGAAAATCCCATGGACAGAGGAGCCTGGTAGACTACAGTCCACAGGGTCGCTAAGAGTCGGACACGACTAAGCGACTTCCCTTTCACTTTTCACTTTCATGCATTGGAGAAGGAAATGGCAACCCACTCCAGTGTTCTTGCCTGGAGAATCCCGGGGACGGGGGAGCCTGGTGGGCTGCCGTCTATGGGGTCACACAGAGTCAGACACGACTGAAGTGACTTAGCTGCAGCAGCAGCATGTATGTATAAATTATACATATATATGTGTGTGTGTGTGTGTGTGTGTGTGTGTGCTCAGTCACTTCAGTCGTGTTCAACTCTTTGTGACCCCATGGGCTATATAT
This sequence comes from Oreotragus oreotragus, assembly GCA_006410675.1. NCBI lineage: Eukaryota > Metazoa > Chordata > Mammalia > Artiodactyla > Bovidae > Oreotragus > Oreotragus oreotragus. The sequence continues at coordinate 69,320 of SJYX01008869.1, forward strand.
AGCCTGCCAGGCTCCTCTGTCCATGGAATTCTCTAGGCAAGAATACTGGAGTAAGTTGCCAAGCCCTCCTCCA
>SJYX01008869.1:69417-125417 GCA_006410675.1 Oreotragus oreotragus
TGGGATTCTCCAGGCAAGAACACTGGAGGGGGTTGCCACTTCCTTCTCCAGCAATAAAGTATGAAGTGAGTGAAGAGAGTGAAGTGAAGTCGTTCAGTCATGTCTGACTCTTTGCGACCCTGTGGACTGTAACCTACCAGGCTCCTCCATCCATGGGATTTTCCAGGCAAGAGTACTGGAGTGGGTTGCCATTTCCTTCTCATATATATATATATATAACTTTGCTATATATCTGAAACTAACACAACATTGTAAATCAACTACATTTCCATAAAAATTAAAAAAATAATAAAAATGAAGTTAAGAAAGTATTTCTATATATGGGTTGGAACTGTGTAGCCAAACTTGACAAGATCCTTCTTTGTTGTCATGATGTCATAATGATAATAACTACCGGTCTAATAAAATTTTTGACTAAGGGCTCCTGTTTATTGAATGTTTACCTATAGAAATCCTGAAGTTGGCTAAATGCCCATGCTCTCACAGAGGATTCCTGTTTGTTTTTGCTGGTTAACTTAATCAACATGGCACACCATTGTAATATAAAGTCTAACGAGGTATTTTAGGTGACAGGCAGGTGAAATCTGATCATGATCCAGAAACAGAAAACTTCGTTTAGCATCACAAACCTCAGGAGAGTGTTATTTTTTCCTCTTCAATCCAGCATCAAAGTGAAACTGAGAGTGTTTCTTTGCTGCACATTCCCATAGAATGGGTCAACTCTTAACTCTTTGGGGTCTGGTTTTATGCAAAAGGCATAGATCACCCTTGTCTCATGGGCTATATGCAATGTCTCCTTTCTGTTGCCTTCCTCAGCAGAGCAAAATCACTAAGGTCCCCAAAAAATCCATTTGGGAGCAAACTTATTTCACTGGAGTCCAGCTTTTATTTTAGGTTTTGGCTTCTGTATGTGTCTTAGCTACTTGTTAATTTAGTAACATGTTTGAGAAATGCACTTGAGAAGAATATATATTTTATTTAGAAATTTTAGTTGCTTTAGGTAGCATACCTTTTCAAAGTATCTACTTTGTCATGGACCCAAACAAGAAAGCTATTATTTCCCTAACATTTGCTATATGATTTACATTTGTTATGTTATCAGATCCTTAAAGAATCTATATGCAGTGCAGTAGGTATTCTTATCATAGTTTCCAGAGGAAGGGATCAAGGTTAGAAGAGACAAGTAAATTGTCTAGGGTAAGAGAACAATTGGTGTTTTAGGATTTGAACGCATACTTGCTTACTTCCCAAGCTCATGTCTGTAATAATTGTAGACAGCGGTACATTGCCAGAACACTTACATCATTTTACTGCCTGCTCTTTGGTCTATTTTCCCCCCTCTAAAGTGTCTTGTTTCCTTTATCTCCCCATATCTTTTGCTTCTTGAATCCTTTATATCTCAACAAACCACACCACATTCATCCAATTACTTGGATTAAAGTAAAGTAACCTATAACTCTTTATATATATATCCACAGGCATACCTCTGGCCTCAGTCACTGTCACAAATGGCCTAGACTCCTGCAAGATCATTATTAAATACTTGTACCACTTCTTCCACTACTGAACAGATTCACAGTCCATTTGCATTTAGTAGCCTAAAATCTTACTAAAAATTAAATGTCATTATATCACTTCCTTTACTGAGAAATGGACAGCTTTCCATCTTGAAATAATGTTTCTCCTTCTGATATCTGGCCTTACCTATTTTTCCAACTTCACTTTGTAAAACTCTCTCCCTCACTTACCACTTTCCAGCCTTATTGACTGCTCTGCTTGTACAAACATGCCAAGTCTGTTTGAATCTTACAGTGTCCATATGTACTGGTTCTTCAAGTGACATGCTTTCTGCTTAGTACTTTACCTGTCTAACTTTTGCTCATCCTTCAGAACTCAGCTCAATCACCCACAACTTAAATAATCCTTCTCCCTCTTATATTATGGTGCCTAATTTTCATTTTTATGTTTATCTCTAATTTTATCCTCTTTGTTTATAAATACATTTTTGTTTTCCTCACTGCAACTGCATGAAAACAAGGGTCTTGCCCATCTTATTCAAAACCATCTCAATGACATCTCAGAAAAATGTGTCACCAAATGAATTTGTGCTGAAAATAAATCTGTAGAACTAGAGCATAGCTGAGCAGCATTATCTATGAACACAAGTCACTATTTTGGGAGACTCTCAGTATGGGGCCAAGAAAGGATTTATCTTTACTAGCTTGTGAATCTTGGCCAGGAGGTAGGATTGAATTTGAATAAACAAAGCTGCAAGAAAGACAATAATGGAGTACTATTGGCAGTATTGTGAAAGAGGAGAGCGAAAAAGTTGGCTTAAAGCTCAACATTCAGAAAACGAAGATCATGGCATCCAACATGGCATGAGTTAAGTTGAGGGCAAATAGCCAACCAGAGCTTCCTTTTCACCTGCCATATGTGGGTCTTTAGTATCATAAATTGGCAATGCCCCCCAGATTAAATGCCTGATTTGGTAGCATCATTTATTCCATAATTAATTAATTTCTGGGAGCACAGTTATAAATTCTTGCCACTCCTATATAATTCTCCCTTAGTTTACAAGTTAGAAGATGTGAGAGAATGATTTCCTATGATCATGACATTACTCAGAGATTGCCAAGATCTCACCATACTGTTGGTACAGGTGTAGTCACAGTAATAGTAACAAAATTCATTTCACTGGGTCTTTCTCCCACCTGCATAACTCAACATCACACGTTCCTGCAGAACTTGCTCTCAGGAGTATCTTATGGTTCCAAGAGACATCTCACCAAAGCTCACCACTCATTTTCTTTATCAATAAGCCCAGTGCTGAAAAGTCATGTAGCCCTGAGCCAACAGGGGAAGAGGTCAGTCCCTGCGGTGGTTGGTTCCAATTCCTTGATGAAACTGGGGTGCTGCTGCATGACAGAGGCAAAGAGGACTACGTTCAGAGCCCAGGTGCTGTCTCCAGTGCCTGCGAAGTCGCTTCAGTCGTGTCCGACTCTTTACGACCCTATGGACTGTAGCCCACCAGGCTCCTCCATCCATGGGATACTCCAGGCAAGAATTCTAGAGTGGGTAGCCATTCTCTTGTCCAGGGGATCTACCTGACCCAGGGATCGAACACACGTCTCTTAGGTCTCCTGCATTAGCAGACATGTTCTTTACCACTAGTGCCACTGGGGAAGTCCCAGGTGACTCCCTGGGGTGGCATTAGTATTCCCTTGACTAATGATACTCTTCCCTAGGAAACCTCAGCAACCAAGTACAAACAGTACCACCAAGGGCTCAGATGGCCCTCTAGGGAAGAACAGACTAACCAAGGACTGCCAGAAGATTAGGAGAACAGGAATGGGATATAGAAGATGGAAGCAACGATTATCAAATTACCCTCATAACTAGATCCAGAAGACATGGTGACTACGTGTGTAGTAGGCATTTTCCCTGCTACTTTATCTGAAGGTCATGACTAACATTTTAGATTCTGGGTGGAAGTGCAGCTGAATTAACATTATCCTATGATAATACGTGTCTGATGGAAATTTTTTTGCCCCAACATAAGAAATGCCTTTTTTTTCTTTCCTCAAAGAATAGCAGTATATGTTAGGGGCAACAGCTGGAGAGTTTCTATTTTCCTCTTGAATTTGCTCTTTATTGTTCTCCACCTGATCTTGTGCTGAATGAGAGACAGCCGTCATGACAGGATTTAAGGAATCCCTTGCCCTCTGGCTTCCCATTAAGTTTGACCAAGGAGAGTCAGTGACAGAAACCTAGGAGGGAAGGGGAAGAGGGAAGTCGGGTGTTTACTCTTCAGCACTTACTCTGCGGGGTTGCTGGGACTTAGCTGACTTTTTCCATCAGACGTCAAAGCTCCTGGAGGCAGCCCTCTTCCACAGCAAAGCTTTCTCTCCGGGTCCAGAAACTGCTCCCACTCCTTAGCCCTTCAAGTGCAAGACTCTGAACATCTCAACTGTTGCTAGTTCTAGCTGTGTACCAGGTTTCCTTGGCTTCTATTAACCTGCCTTGTCCACATCTTTGTAAATACCCCCTTATCGGTTGATTACCCATTTGAGAAATGTACTTTTTTATGGTCAGGCATGAAACTGGTATGAAAACCAATAACAAAAAGAGCAAACCCCTTGAACAAGCACAAACAAAATGTTCTGCAGGTGATACCACATGCTATGCCATGAAACCTGTCTCACATCTCCAAGGACTGAAAGTCTATTAGGGTGCTCTCTCATCATAATAGACTTCAAGGTCCATAACAGAAAGAAATCTTGGAAAACCTATAACATTGGAAAATTAAACAAAACACTTACAAACAATCTGTGAGTCAAAGAAAATTTTTAAAAATACCTTAAGCTGAATGAAAACAGAACACAATATATCAAAATTTATGGGAATTACTGTAGTGCACTTAGGGAAATCTATGTCTTAAAGTACTTATCAAGGGACAATATCTCAGTTTAATAACTTAATAGTCTACCTTAAACTAGAAATAGAAGAGCGAACTAAACTAATGCAAGTTAAAAAAAGGAAATGGTGATTATTTTAGTGTAAATCAATGAAGCAGAGGACAAAACAAGAAAGAAAATCAATTAAATCAAAGTTTTTTTCTTTGAAAAGATTGTAAAGATTGACAAATCTTCTCTAAACTAACCATAGACAATCTTAATAAACTTATGTTAAAAACTGAGTTAATAATTAAAACTATTCCCATAAAGAAAAGCCCAGGGACAGAAATCTTTACTGGTGAATTCTATCAATTGTGTAATAAATAATAGCATTATTTGATGCTATTTCAGAAACTAAAGGACGAGGAAATAATTCCCAGTTCATCCTATGAGACTAACACCAGAAAAGATCTGGTGAGGGAATGTAAATTGGTACAACCTCTACACAGAAAACATGGAGGATCCTCAAGAAAACTAAAAATAGAACTACCATCAGTTCAGTTCAGTCGCTGAGTCATGTTCAACTCTGTGCAACCCCATGGATTGCACATGCCAAGCTTCCCTGTTCATCACCAGCTCCCGGAGCTTGCTCATATTCATGTTCATCAAGTCAGTGATGCCATCGAACCTCTTATCCTCTGTCATCCCCCTTCTCTTCCTGCCTTCAACCTTTCCCAGCATCAGGGTTTTTTCTAAGCAGTCAGCTCTTCACATCAGGTGGCCAAAGTATTACAGCTTCAGCTTCAGCATCAGTCCTTCCAATGAATATTCAGGACTGATTTCCTTTCGGATTGACTGGTTGGATCTCCTTGCAGTCCAAGGGACGCAAGAGTCTTCTCCAACACCACCTTCAAAAGCATCAATTCTTTGGCATTCAGCTTTCTTTATGGTCCAACTCTCACATCCATACATGACTACTGGAAATTCAGTAATCTGACTCCTGGGCATATATTCAGAGAAAATCATACTTTGAAAAGATACCCTAATGTTCACTGCAGCACTATTTACAATAGACAAGTTCTGGGGGCAACCTAAGTGTTCATTGTCACAGGGATGGATAAAGATGTAGTATATGTACAGTAGAATCTGACCCAGCCATAAAAAGAGAATGAAATAATGCCATTTGCAGCAACATGCTGGACCCAGAGATAACCATACCAAGTAAAGTGAGTCAGAAAGAGAAAGATGCCACGGGATGGCACTTATACGTGGAATCTAATCTTTAAATGATATAAAGAAACTTACTTGCAAAACAAAAACAGACTCACAGATTTCAAGAACAAAGGAGAAACATGACAGGAAGGGATAACATGGAAACTTGGGACTGACGTATACAGGCAATCAATAAGGGCCTACTGTATAGTACTCTACTCAACATTCTGTTAAACCCTATTAGGAAAATCCTCTGAAAAAATAATGACTATACATATATGTTTAACTACATTACTATGCTCTATACCTGAAACTAACACAACGTTGCAAATCAACTATATACTCCAATATTTTTATAAACATGTTAAATAAAAGAAGCCAGCAAAAATTACACATTGTACACATTGTAATTCCACTCTTATCAAATGTTCAGAAAATCGCAAACTTATAGGACAGGAAGCAGTTTAGTGGGTGCCTGGAGCTGGGAGTGGTCCAGTGATCTGCAAACGAGCTCAGCAGAATATTTTGCAGGGTTGGCAATGTCCCAAAGTTGTACTATAAGGATAACATATTTACCAAAAATCACTGAAGTATACATGCATAAGGGGTAATTTTTATTGTTTGTAAATAGGTTCTGTGAAAAATGGGGGGAAAGTCATGTGAGAAGATGTCAATCTCTTTCTTACAGGCAGACTGTGGAGATTTAGCGACTGCTTACAAAATTAACTACAAAATTAATTTAACTGGTCGGGAGCATTCTGCAACATGATGGAGAAACGATCGGCAACTGCAGTCAGGCAGCATACTGATACAGCTTTCTCCAACACGCCGATATTGTTGTGTAAGCTAGGTGGCCTACACGCACCATAGCATCCTCAGATGGACATCAGTAGGCAGAGCTAACAGCCTCTTCCAAACACTGCCTTGTTTTCCTCTTACCAGTAGAACAAGGCAACTTAGAATAGCTTCCTTCCTTCCTGAAGCTGCCCTACTGAAGAGGTCACATTAGTTGGTATCTCCCTATCGATCTTACACAGTAACTTGCTGAAAATTACCCAGTTTTCTAAGTAATTTTCAGGCTCGATCAGAAGACTAAGACCAATGCACATTTCCTTTCTTTTGAAACCCCAGGCAACTTGTCACGCACTCCTGCTTCAGAATTATAAGAACGTCTTCTTTTTGATGTACTCAGAGGAGCAGGCGCTTTCTTCATCAACTACTGCAGCTTATCTTGAAACACATGCTGAAGGATTCCCTCCTCCTCCATCCCTCCTCCCTGCTTCTGTGGAGCAAGGTAAGACCTTCCAGGACTACTCTTTCTCCTTGAAATCTTCAACCTGCTTTTTAGAAGCAGTCCCTAAGGAATCATGTTTCCTGTTGCAGTTTTCTTTTCAGGATCCATGCATCAAGAGCCAATAACGACGTGTGTCCATTCTGCAGGGTCGCCCCTGTCGCACATCCCGCAGAGTTAGAGGCAAGTCTGTGGGTTCAGCAATGCGCAAGGCGCCTCAGGATGACCTGCAGGAGTCAGTTATAAGACGTCTCCAGCTCTGACAGTCCGCATGAGCTGATGCGGAAAACAATATGCTCATCTGTAAGACCAGAGCGAATCAAGGTTTTCAGCTGAGTGCCAGTGTTGGGAAGATGGTCACCGTCTGAAGTAATTTCTTGAAAAGTTATACCAAAGACAAAGATCTGAGTGGAAGTAATTTATCTGGGCAGCAAACAGGGAAGAACACCAGGTAAAAAGGCAAGTGTGAGGAAATGAAACACCAGTACCATCGTGGGCACCTGACTTGCTCCTTCCTGTTGGGAACTCTCAGAGACAGTGCAAGTACCACCCCATACCAGTCAGAATGACCATCATCACAAAGTCTACAAATAACAAACGCTGGAGACGGTGTGGAGAAAAGGGAACCCTCCTGCCTGCTGGTGGGAACGTAAACTGGTACAGCCCCTGTGGAGAACAGTGTAGAGGTTCCTTCAAAAGCTAAAAATAGAACTAACATATTGTCCAGCAATCCCACTCCTGGGCATGTATTCAGAGAAACATCATAATCTGAAAAGATACATGCACCCCAATGTTTATAGCAACAGTTTCCAAAAGCCAGGACATGGAAGCAGCCTAAATGTCCACTGACAGATGAATGGATAAAGAAGATGTGGAACCTACATACACTGGAATATTACTTAGCCTTAAAAAAGAATGAAATAATGCCACTTGCAGCAACATGAATGGATTGAGAGATGATCATCCTAAGTGAAATAAGTCACAAATACATATATCACTCATATGTGTAATCTAAAAGAAAGGATACAGACTTCGCTGGTGGTCCAATGGTTAAGAATCCGCCTACCAATGCACGGCACATGGGTTCAATCCCTGACCCAGAAAGATCCCACGTGCTGCGGGACAAGTCAGCCCATGAGATGCAACTCCTAAGCCCATGTGCCCCAGAGACCATGCTCTGCAACGAGAGAAGACACAACAGTGAGAAGCCCGCGCACCGCTGCTAGACAGAGCCCCACTTGCCACACCTGTATAAGCCCACATGCAGCAAGGGAGACCCAGCGGAGCCGAAAATAAGCAAAGGTTTAAAAATAATAATAAAAATTTCAAATGATGTAGATGGACTTATTTACAAAACTGAAACAGACCCACAGACACAGAAAGCAAGTTCATGGTTACCAAAGAGGAAGGGGGGAGGAATAAACTAGGAGCCGGGGATCAACATGTACACAGTACTAAATACAAAACAGATAATCAACAAGGACCTACTGTACAGCACAGAATATTCAATATTCTGTGATAACCTATATGAGAAAAGAATCTGCAAAAGAATAAATACAGTATGCAGCACATGTATAATAAACAGTATAACTGAACCACTTTGCTATACATGGGAAACTAATACAACATTGTATATCAACAATGCTCCACGATAAAATAAAATTTAAATTAAAAAAAAAAGAACCAAGAAAAACAAACTGCACAAGCAAAGTTGTCTCACTCAACGCCCTTCTATCTTTGACCGAGAAAAGTGAAGAACTTAGAGCCTATTTTGTTTAGGAGCAAGAGGAAGGCTTAGTAGAGAATGGAAGGTGCCTGTGGTAGGGTGTCAGCTGCAGAAACTGACAAGGTGAGTGCCGGGGGTTATAAGCAGAGCCAACTCTGCAGCAGTCGGCAGAGACTTCATGGGGAATGGCATCTCAAAGGTTCTTAAAGAAGGCACGGTGACTTGGTAGGGAAGGATAGAGTTTACAAGGACATGCAAAGAAGAGGGCATGAGTGTGAACATGTCTGAAGAGAGGGAAACGGGAGCTGGCCACAGCATGGGTCCCAGGAAATGGCCTGTTCCATGCGGTCTGTTATTTAAGGGAGAAGGCATCACTTTTATCCTCAGATCTTTGCATTTACAAGTATTAATCATCTCATTGTACACAAATCTGATTAAACGCTCACTGGAAAAAACAGCTCTTGGCTCAGAAAGAAGCAGACAATATGAGAAGACAGAAATTTCAAGTGAAACTCATGGCCTAGAAAGTAAAAACTTGAGCAAGGCTAACATTTAAAATTTTTTCATTATGCAGCAAAGGAATGAGCAACACTGGCCCTAAAGTTAAGTCAAATGCCCGCCAAGTACAAGGCACATAAAGCTTAATCCAAGGATATATTTGCAGGGTGTCTCAGACAGTGACCTTCAAAGAATCACCTGTGACGTTTCTTTAAAAACACAGATGTCTAAGCCAAACACCCAAATGTTTGGCTTTAGAATCTCCTGGTGTGGGTCCTAAGTCCTTGTATTTTAAGATTCATGGGTAACCCTAACATGCACCTTGGACTGTGAGCCACTGAAGGAGGAGTCCTGTATAAGAGTTGGACTGTGGAGCCGGGGAAAGAGGGGGAAGATGGGGTGCGAGTGCAAATGATCACTGGCCAAAAAATAAAGGGTCACAGGTGCAGAAAGGGAAGGGGGTGGCAACCGTAAGAGGACAGCAGGCCCCGCCCCTCTGACACCACGAGGGAGCCTGCACGCGGCCTGCTGAGAAGGCTTGACTCCCACACACCGAAGTCAACAGTCAAGTCAGAAGCACCCCACAGACCTCTCCCCCTTAGGAAGGGAGCCCACCACAGAGCTAAGGAGACGTAGTGGGAACACACCCCATTTTTCCCTCCGTAAAACAAACAAGATCAGAAAGCAGCAACTTGGTGGCACAGAGGAGGATTCATCAGCTTTGTGTACTAGCCACTGATGGAATGTTGAGGTTTGAGAGCCTTGTTGATTAACAACTATCATTTCTTTCATCCACTTATGTGCAATTTGGGCACAGCCGGGCAGGACAGGATGTCTCTGCTCAACACGGAACTATCTGAGACAAGGAATCTACTTCCCAATTGCCTCACTCATGAGTGGCAAGTTGGTCTTAACCATCAGCTGGGAGTTCAGCCAGAGTTATAGGGTACTTATTTCCTGGGTACTCAGTTCCTCCCACAAAGGCATCTCAGGAAGCTGCCTGAGCGTCATTACAGCGTGGCAGCTGGGCTGTGAGGTTTTCTAAGACATTAGGAGCTGTACTCGACAATCCCTAAAGGACTGGGGCTGGAGGCTGCTCACTTCCACATGTTCTGTTATCGGACTCCAGATAGTCAAATTAACTACTCTTCCAAATTTAGGGGTAGTTCTCTAAAAGGGGTTGATAGAATGTGACCTACCAAGGAAGAGATCAGGAGCAGCCATCTTCTATTTTCCCAGGAGTGGGAAGAATAGTAAGAACAGGGTAGTAGCAAGAGAATACTGGAAGTGGTTTAGGCAGAGGACAATCACGTATTAAGTGATGGACAGCTGGGTGTACGATGACAGAAAGAAAAGACATGCCATCCAGCATAATTTATTATGGGCAACTTAATCCCCCACTAGGTGTGTGTCCAAGACACGTGACTCCCAGGTACTGTACCAATGGGACTAGAAATTTGGGGAAAGACATAGAAGATTACTTGCCCATCAGTTCAGTTCAGTTCAGTTGCTCAGTTGTGTCCGACTCTTTGTGACCCCATGAATCGCAGCACACCAGGCCTCCCTGTCCATAAATTACATTACTTCCAAAAAAGAGGGCCCAGAGAGAAAAACTATAGGAAGAATAGGAAGAAAGAATAAAGGATGAAGGAAGGAAGGGGGGATGAAACGGAAGGAAGGAAGAAAATGTAGGAAGGAAGGAAGGAAGGGAGAGGGAAGGAGGGAAAGAGGAAGGAGAGAGACACAGAGATAAATTTTAAATAAATGCAAAGCTCTAGGGAGTTTCCTGGTTGTCCACTGGTTATGACTCTGCACTTTCACTGCCAGACATGGGTTCAATCCCTGCTGGTCTGGGAACTAAGATCCTGCAAGACACTCAGTGCCCATCCAAAAAAAAAAAAAAAGTTCTAAATTAAAATAAAATTCAGATAAATTCAGTCATAAAGTTTAATAATAATCAGAAACATTTTAAAAATTTAAATCTTCCATGACTCCCAAGTCAAACTCCAAAAGACTCTAGAGCATACTGTTCTGTAATTCACACAAAAGTGAAGTGGCCAATGTATCATTAATTTCTTGACTAATCACTCTGTGTTCAAGGCTCCCATTGTGGTACAAAAGGGCCACTTAACTCATTTCACATGAAATATAACAGACCTCTGTGAATTCCCATCTTTCAGGCCTTATTATTTTGTGATAACCAAACTGCTCTCTATGGTGCAGGCTTATTTGTATTCCTTTTTCACTTTTTCTGATCCCCTAAATGCCATAACTCAGCACCATCAAGTTGAAAGAACTATTTTATCCTCAAGAACCTCAGTCATACTCTCAGAAGCCAAACACCCTAAAATCGTTCCTATTATAGATGTCATACAAGGACGGGCGGCAAAGCACAGCAGGGGAGGTCAGCGGCGTGGGCTCACGGCCCTTGAGGTCGTCAGCCACCTACTAGAGGGGCCTGGAGAAGCTATCTTTTCTCCTTGGAGTTTTATTTTCTTTACTGGACACTGGGTATAAATAATTCCTGTCTTACCTAGTCCACCAACTTGCCGCTAAAAGTCACGTGAGTTCGGGGTCTTTCCCGGTGGCTCAGTGGTAAAGTTTCTGAAGAATCTGCCCGCCAGGCTCGCTTCCAGGTCAGGGAAGATCCCACGTGCTGCAGAGCGCGCCCCAATCCCTGAGCCCCGCGCTGCACGAGAGAAGCGGCTGCAATGAGACGCCCCCACCCAAGTCGACAGACCCGCTCGCGGTACCGAGTAAAAGCCCACACAGGAACGAAGACCCAGCAGAGCCGAAGGCAAGTAAACCAGGACTCTTACAAGGCACGTCACTAAAGCGGTAACGTGCCGCTGGAAGCTGTTACCTGAGCCGCACGGTCCGTATCCTCCAGGGGCCGAGGCCTCCAGAGACCGGGACCCACGGAGACGGCCTCCTCCGCGGAGAGCCTGGGACGGCGGAGGGGCTCTCCGCCACTTCAGGTCCTGGGCCCGCGCAGCCCGGGGGGCTGGGGCGCCGCAGGACTCAGGAGCCAGCCTGCCCCCGGGCCCTAGTTCACCCGCCGGCCCTGACACCGCGGGGCCTGGAGGCCTCCGGGGAGAAGGCCACGAACGCCTGCCCTCGCTCTGCGCCGCGGAGACTCCTGGGAGCTGACTGGGGGCGGGGCGCAACCTCTGACCCCGCTCGGGTTCTCACGCTCTCAGGGCGGCCCCTCCCTCAGGGTCAGGCCCAGGGGCCCTGTAACAATATGCGGAACCTAAAAAGCAATTTTGGACCCTAAAGACAGCTGAGCACCAAAGAACGGACGCTTTCACATCATGGTGCTGGAGAAGACTCTTGAGAGTCCTTTGGACAGCAAGGAGATCAAACCAGTCAATCCTAAAGGAAATCAACCCTGAATACTCATTGAGAGGCCTGACGCTGAAGCTGAAGCTCCAATACTCTGGCCACCTGATGCGAAGAACCGACCCCTTGGAAAAGACCTTGGGAAAGAGTGGAGGCAGAAGGAGAAGGGGGTGGCAGAGGATGAGAGGGTTGGATAGCATCACCTCACCAACTCAGTGGGCATGACGTGGAGCGAACTCCAGGACGTAGTGAAGGACAGGAAAGCCTGGCGTGCTGCAGTCCACGGGGTTGCAAAGAGTCAGACACGACTTAGCGACTGAGCGACAACAAAGTTGAACTTGTAGAAACAGGAGGCAGAATGGTCGTTTCCAGCGGCTGGGGAGGGGGAGAAAGGGAGAGATTAGTTAAATGGAGCAAACTTTCACGTACAATAACGTCTGCGATGTTACATAGAACATGATAACTACAGCTGATAACACTAAATTCTATTATAATTTTGATGAGAACTGAAGGTGTGTTCTCCTCAAAGAAAATATATATGATGTGATGGATGCGTTAATGAACTCAATGATGGGACTCTTCACAATGTTGACATGTACTGAATCATCATGTTGTACACTTTAAATATCTTACCATCTTTCTGTCAATAAACCTGGAAAAAAGATGAAAAGACGCCCATCACCAAATCGGATGTATGGTGGTCAGCTTCACTAGTCATCGGGATGAGTCATCTCACCACACTGGGATCACAACGTAACCATGATAATGGCTACAGTTAAACAGCTAAAACATGCCAAATGTTGGAGAGAACATGGGACGATCAGAATTCTCATCCTCACCTGGAGAGAGCTAAATGAGTAGAACCACTTGGGGAATCAGAAGTATTCACCTGTGAGCACTCTATCACCTGGGAATGTTACTCCCAAAAGACATGCATATATGCAGTCAACAAAAGACAGGTACAAAAATGTTTATAGAAGCACAACTCAAAGTGGGCAAAATCTGCAAAGTGCACAAGTGCCCATGAGCAGTGAAACAGGCATAGCAAGTGAGGCACAGTCCCTAAGCTGGTCATTACGGAGCAATGAGCAGGAACTAACTGCTACTACCTGCAATGGCATGGATAAGTTCCACAACTTAATGTTGAGGGAACATCCAGGAGCCAAAAAAAAATACACAGTATGATTCCATTCCTATAAAGTTCAAAACTAGGCTCAAGTGATGGACAGTGTTATAAATCAGTGAACTTGAAAGGTGATGGCAATGCGAGGAGTCATGAGATGGGCTTGGGAGTGCTCCAGGGTTCCATTTCTTGACATAGTGAGTGTGTTCATGTTCTGAAAATTCATCAGGCTGTACACATGACTTGTGCACTTTTCTGAATGCATATTCCACTTCAGTTACAAAGTCTGCTTGAAGTAACAAATGAGGCCATTTTAAGAGTTGGCTTTTTCAGGAAAGTGGATGAAATGAAGCTCTATCACCAATAAATTTAAGCTCAAATACCAACAAGTTTAACAACAGACAACAGAACTCCTCCAAAAACTTTACCAGCAGAAATCTAAAAAACAGGGGTTGGGGGAGCGGTAAATTGGCAGTTTGGGAAGGTCCTACTATACAGAACAGGGAACTATATTCAACATCCTGTGAAAACCATCATGGAAAAAACATTTTGAAAGAATGTATAATATATATATATATAACTGAGTCACTTTGCTGTACAGCAGAAGCTGACGTAATATTGTAAAGCAACTATACTTCAATTTAAAACTTCAGGGTTTGTTGCAGAAGTAGCCAGAGATCCTGCTAAACTTTGTAAACACACAGGACAGTCCCCTGACCACACTTCAGTAAAGAATTGCCTGGCTCCAAACGTCAATAGTGCCACCGGTGATCAATCTTGCACTACAGTTTGACCTACAAGCCCAAGAAATGGCCCAAAAGAAATATGGAGATAGAGAGTTGCGGAGGGTTGGGGGGGTGGGAATACAGTCTCATCATTAAAGGATGTGTGTGTGCTATCGGCAGAGAGCCCCCAAAAATACCAGGGTGGGGCTGCACCCACCCCCATTTCTTCAGCCCCCACACTCTACCCACGCTCTTCCCCTCAGGTCCTCGTGGGCCTCCAGATCCCAGAGCAAGTGGGACATGGAAGCAGATGGCTTTGCCTCTCGCCCTCTGCTTGTCCACTCCACTCTGCACTCCCTGATGGAACTCAAATCAGCTGAATTACCGTTGCTGTCTTCAGCAGCTTGAGGACAGCTATTCCTTGATAGGGCAGATATTCCTTACTACAAAAAAAAAGGAGGGGGGGCAGGAAGAAAGAAAGAAAACACTTGAAAAGTCTCCAATCTTTCAGTCCTTGGCAGTGAGTGTTTCTGTTTCATGTCAGAGAGTCTGGACTTGGCCTGGAAGGGAAAGGCAGCCAGCCGAGCGTGCCATCAGAATAACTAGGTCAATTTTCAGCTTCTTCTTGGAAGGCGTTCTCCTCCTTCTCTCCCCTCCCTGCTGGGCCCTCAGCCTGTCTGAGCCAGCCACCTTTGTTTCAGATAACTGGCTCTCTCAGCCTGCATCTCACAGTCCAAAGGCCCCTGGGATTGAACAAACCGCCCACCCACTTTGAAACAAAGAGCATAGTTCTGCTCCTCCGATTCAGGCATCTGGAATCGGTGACACCCACAGTGTACAGGAACTGGACCGCCTGGCGGAGAGTGAAATCCCACGCATTGCCTGGGGACATTCTGGGCTTCGTCCACTGGCTCCAACAGAACACGTCATTGGACCCTGGGAAGTGCGAAGTTCCACACTGTACCCAGGGATGTAGTTTCAGAATTATGTCAGTGGAAAAGACATGATTTATCAGGCTTGCCAAAAAAAATCAAACAATAAAGCCAAAAGTCAGCCCAAAGAATCAGGTTCAAGGAGCCCAAAAAAAACCCTAGGAAAAAACAGATGTGGGGGGGAGATTCTTTTCCATCAAAACTTCTCAGCACATGGCATTGAGCTTTTAGATAAGAACATGGTATGAACAAAGACATCCACCATAGACCCGCTCACAGTTCTTCAACTAAGTGTTTACCCCTATCTTTCTATCTTAAACCCTGTCCAGGAGACGGAGCTTTCTTCTTCACCTTATAT
Organism: Oreotragus oreotragus; assembly: GCA_006410675.1. Classification (NCBI taxonomy): domain Eukaryota; kingdom Metazoa; phylum Chordata; class Mammalia; order Artiodactyla; family Bovidae; genus Oreotragus; species Oreotragus oreotragus. The sequence continues at coordinate 85,022 of SJYX01008869.1, forward strand.
AGTCAAAATTCAACAGAAGACCTCACACCTATTAAGTACCTAATAAAATGGTTCCTCAACCTTTCTTGCACAATTTGTTACAAGATGACCCCCCAAACATTTGCCCAGAGATGCATCGGCATTCTTTGATCCCATGACCTTAGCTTCTGTGCCGACACCCAGGGCACGTTATCTGTTAGATCTTCCCCACTTGGGTACTATTTGTTCTTTATCAGCTGGCTGCCACTCATACATCAGTTCAGTTCAGTTGCTCAGTCGTGTCTGACTCTTTGCGACCCCATGGACCGCAGCATGCCAGGCCTCCCTGTCCATCACCAACTCCTGGAGTCCACCCAAACCTATGCCCATTGAGTCGGTGATGCCATCCAACCATCTCATCCTCTGTCGTCCCCTTCTCCTCCTGCCTTCAATCTTTCCCAGCATCAGGGTCTTTTCCAATGAGTGAGTCAGTTCTTCGCATCAGGTGGCCATAGTGTTGGAGTTTCAGCACGTCAGTTAGCTAGTATTACAAACTCTGTGGGATTTGTGTCTTAATAAATGCGGGGTCAGGGGGAGCCCTATTACTTGTTGAAGCCAGAACATCAATATGCACTTATTAATGACTTCTGTGATGTAAGTAAGACAATAAGGATGGGTAGGGTAGATATTGTCTTACATCACAGAAGTCATTAATAAGTGCATATTGATGTTCTATTTACATATCAAACTAGTACATCATAGCTTGATATGTAAGATCAAGAAATTCTTCCCAAAGAGAAAAATACGGAAATATAGGAATAAATCATGAGCCTGAGCAAACTCTGGGAGATAGTGAAGGACAGAAAAGCCTGATGTGCTGCAGTCCATGGGGTCACAAAGAGTCAGACACAATTTAGTGACTGAACAACAACATATTTTTTTTAAAAAATCATAACTGCACCATCCACAACAACCTCCAAAAGCAAGGATGTTTCTGGACTACAGTAAAATAAGTATTTACTCCTAATTGAAGGGCTCAGGTGTAAATTACTGACATTAAGAAAAAACTGAAAAAAAAAAAATCCTAATGACATGCAGCCTGTCAGGGATGAGTTCTTGACTAAATGAGGTGTCAGAGTTTCTCTGTTAGAAATGAAGGGTTGGTGAGGACTTCGAGGGGTTATTTCAAAGGCTTAGAAGGTGAAGGGATGACGTGGAATTTAGACAGCAAGTCACCCCAGGGGTTGGCCCATTGAGGAGAGTGATAGAGCCTGGTCGGAGCCAAGCAGGGAGAGAGAGCAGAGGCAGAGACAGAGACAAGGACCCAAGGCACCATGAGTGACAGCCACCAAGTGGGCGCTCCGTAAACACAGGGACATTGTCACCACCCTCTGCCCTCTGCCCTTCTATTAATTAGGACGTGCATCTTGCTTTGTTGGCTCCAAAAACATTTGGCACAAAATTAAGCTTTAATAGAGTAATACATACTCCAAAATCACTGCAGACAGTAACTACAGCCATGAAATTAAAAGACACTTGCTCCTTGGAAGAAAAGCTATGGCAAAACTAAACAGCATATTAAAAAGCAGAGACATCACTTTGCCAACAAAGGTCCATCTAGTCAAAGCTACGGTTTTTCCAGCAGTCATGTATGGATGTGAGAGTTGGACTATAAAGAAGGCTGAGCCCTGAAGAACTGATGCTTTCAAACTGTGGTGCTGCAGAAGACTCTTGAGAGTCCCTTGGACTCCAAGGAGATCAAACCTGTCAATCCTAAAGGCAATCAACCCTGAATATTCATTGGAAGGCCTGATGCTGAAACTGAAGCTCCAATACTATGGCCACCTGAAGTGAAGAGCTGACTCACTGGAAAGACCCTGATGCTGGGAAAGATTGAAGGTGGGAGGAGAAGGGGATGACGGAAGATGAGATGGTTGGATGGCATCATCAACTCACCCAACATGAGTTTGAACAAACTCCAGGAGACGGTGAAGGACAGGGAAACCTGGCATGCTGCAGTCCATGGGGTCACAAAGTCGGACATGACTGAGTGACTGAACATCAACAAGTACACTCAGGATCATGATATTGATCACAACTTCAACAATAATCTTTCTGGAGTAAACCTAAAGTTTTCAAAGTATAAGCAATCAGAAAATTGCTACTAGCCACACACAGTGAAAGCTTTAAGACCTAATTTCTAAAAGATATGATTATAATGAGAAAATTATAGAAATGATTTTAAAAAATCATTTCCTTCACTCTAGCTAAAAGACATTTTTAATGACTATAATGGTGTTCAGTATTAACAAAGGGAAATGGAGCCAATGATCAAATTGATTTGTCAGTTATCTTCGCACAACCAATAGCCAAATGATGACTGTCTTGCATTTTTCCCTCGCTTTGTAGCAGGTATATCTGGAGGAAAGTATGTGCCAGCAGTTTTCTCTGGATGTTTTACGAGAATATTTAATCTTCCTGAGAGAAATATCACCTTCTCTACAGTTGAATAAAGGAAGACTCAGAGAAACTAAGAACTTTCTCAAAATATGTGGCTGCACCAGGATTTGAACTCTAATTCTTCTAAATCATGTCTAAAACTGTCAGTATTTCAAAGTCCCAGATTTTGAAATTCCACAGAACAGTAAAATTTTAAAAGCATTTTGAAGGCCAACATAAGATTGGCAAATTTGTATTTTTCTAGGTAAGAACATTGACACACACACAGATACACACACACACACACACACACACACACATTCCCCATCATTTCATAAGAGAACATTTTTAACACAAAGAGAGTGGATAAACGCAGCTTTATTAATAACACATTATATATTCTTCAATAAAGCTGGATAAGTCATGTCCAGCTCTTTGCAACTCCATGGACTGTAGCCTGCCAGGCTCCTCTGGACTTCTCAGGCAAGAATACTGGAGTTCTGCTTGCCATTTAGAATGGCAAGGTATTGGTTGCCATTTCCTCCTCCAGGGGATCTTCCCGACCCAGGGATCGAACCCAAGTCTCCTGTATTAGCAGGTGGATTCTTTACCACTGAGACGCCAGGGAAGCCCTGACATTGCTTCAAATGGGTACATTTTGGCCAGAATGACAATAGCTTCAGCTCAGCTGTGAAATTCCAGTGACTTGCAGTTGGGGACTGTTGCACAAAACCAGGAAGCCTCTTCAGGTAACAAAGTCCCTCTGCCTGGAACTGGATTGGACCCTAAAAGTTACTGGGCCCACTTTGTTGAGTTCCGGCCGTCTGTATGGATCAGGTGTCCAGGAGAGCATGGAAAATCACAAATTTATATGGAGCAGATATACAGATAACTTCAAACCAATATGTATATAGGGTACTCGCAGCCATTTTAAGAGTAGATAATGCTATGTGTTTGCTACTGTTCTCTACAAATTGTCAGTCTTCTAAAAGACATTTCTGTGTCGTAAAATTAAACATTCTTAAAGCTGAGTGAACTCCAGGAGTTGGTGATGGACAGGGAGACCTGGCGTGCTGCAATTCATGGGGTCGCAAAGAGTCGGACATGACTGAGCAACTGAATTGAGCTGAACTGAACTGAAAGCTAGGGATAAATTAAGAAACTCCTATGCCTTGCTCAGATTTAGGTATTTACATTACTCTGTATAAATTTTGCACAAACTTGAACTGAAAAGGCACATAATTTGGTAGGCAAACCATATGGATGGATCTGAGTTCTCTTCCTTGTTGTTTCACTCACGATCATGATTTCCAGCAAACCACTAAATGTTTCTTGGCCTCACTTTCTTACCAGGAAAAGGAGGGACTAAGGCCATGCAGATGGTGACTGCAGCCATGAAATTAAAAGACGCTTACTCCTTGGAAGAAAAGTTATGACCAACCTGGATAGTATATTCAAAAGCAGAGACATTACTTTGCCGACTAAGGTCAGCCTAGTCAAGGCTATGGTTTTTCCTGTGGTCATGTATGGATATGAAAGTTGGACTGTGAAGAAAGCTGAGCGCCGAAGAATTGATGCTTTTGAACTGTGGTGTTGGAGAAGACTCTTGAGAGTCCCTTGGACTGCAAGGAGATCCAACCAGTCCATTCTGAAGGAGATCAACCCTGGGATTTCTTTGGAAGGAATGATGCTAAATCTGAAACTCCAGTCCTTTGGCCACCTCATGCGAAGAGTTGACTCACTGGAAAAAACTCTGATGCTGGGAGGGATTGGGAGCAGGAGGAGAAGGGGACGATGGAGGATGAGATGGCTGGATGGCATCACGGACTTGATGGACTTGAGTCTGAGTGAATTCCGGGAGTTGGTGATGAACAGGGAGGCCTGGTGTAATGCGATTCATGGGGTCACAAAGAGTCGGACACGACTGAGTGACTGAACTGAACTGATTGGCAGTATTGAGTTCAAGAACATTCTCCACAGACAGAGATAATCAAGGAATCAGCCAAAAAAAGAAGCTAATGCATCCATGAATGTACCTTACTAAGGCTGAGGCTGGTGATTTAATACTGCCACACCACTAGTCCAGCTGTCTCAACATCAGATGACATTAAAGACTAACTCCTCAGATGCTGAGTCAGATAAGCTCCTCCTTTCCAGCCTTGCTAACTAAAAGAAAGAGCCAAAGCGTCATCTCACTTCTGACTTCCATCTTGATCAAGTGCATCTCATTAGAAGGCATTAGTTTTCTCTAGCTAGAACTTTAGCTTCAAGAAAATGTGTGCTATATTATCCTTAGGTTTTTGGAACCTGTAATACAAAAAAGTACAAAAGAAAAAGGAATGAATGGATGCTGAATACCATGTTAACCACAAGATAGCACTTAATGTGCTTTACAAAACCCAGTGTGCCTAGTGTACCTTTGTAAAGAAATTGAGCTAAGTTAGACTCCAAAGAAATGTGTGCACCAATCGTTATGCCTTACTCTGGAGATATATCAGTATTAAGAAGGTACATGTGATACATTCATCCAGGGGGTTAAATTGATAGACTGTGATAGACAGTTTGGTGCTTCTCATTGGTTAGAAATGGCCTGAAAATCCCTCCCTTCCACTGGATAGTACTAGGCAGAACAACACTACTTTTATGATCTTATTCATTAGCCTTTTCATGACGTGGAACTCCTCTTTCTAAAGAATGAGCTGGGGACACGTGTAGTACTGAGTCTCAAACATGATTTCATGGATGACCCAGTTACTTTCTCTTTGAGTGAGACTACCCACTCTTGCCATACTCACTAGACTTTGCCTAGATCATTGTCAACACACCCAGGGAAGTCCAAACTCTTTGGTCATTTCACTAGGAAACTAAACACATGTGGAGGGAATAGAGAGTATATTATCCATCTTTAATTCCATGGAAAGGTTTGGTGCAATTTCTTCCTATAAAAAGCAGGAAAACTCTAGGGAGGTTATTTTGTTTTTGAAATGCATTATGTATAAGCATGTGAACCAGTTGTCTTCTTTATGGCCAAGGAAAACCAGGTTGTTTTGGAGCGTAACTTAAAGATCTTCTTCTACTGGTATTTCCTCAAGTCAATTAAAAAAACAAACAAAAAAAAGATTAGAAATGTTGATGTCCATAAAGTCAGCCCCAGTTAATAACTCTTTTATTATTTACTTTTTAATCTTTCGTTTCCTTTTTTTTTTCTTTCTCTTTTCTCTCCACTGTTGTCAACCAGGTTTACCAACATAAACTAGACGATGAACCCATTAGTAAATACTGAGTTAAATCTTCTATCGTATTTCCAAGTTCAGGGGATAAAAGAAAGACTAGAAAGACAAAAATCAAGTGAAGACTGATTTGGTCACTGTGGAAGGGCAACAAAATTAAGGAACACCATATTTTCTGCTAATAGACTAGGTTTCCCCAGTGGCTCAGATGTTGTAAAGAATCTGCCTGCAATGCAGGAGACCTGGGTTCCATCCATGAGTCAGGAAGATACCCTGGAGAGGGACATGGCAACCCACTCCAGTATTATGTAAATATTGGGGACATTGGCACGATTTAGAAACTTCTCCACTAAAATTTGGGTCACATATATAAACTGATACAGAATAAAAGAGAGATCCCCTTTTCCTTCATTCTATGCCTCTTCTCCTTTACTATGCTTGCCAATTGAAAAGCAAAAATTTGTTTAAGTTACTGAAATGAGAACTAAGACCTAGAAAATTATGGACTTTCCTAGGCTCACAAATAGAATGGTAGCAAACCCATGAGTAAAGCCCAATCAGCCAGAGCTGATTGTCAATATTTCTATATCATGCCATCTTCTGTGAACACGGTACTCAAACAACAGCCCCAGTTGTCTCTAACAGCACAAATGATTGCCCATCTATCTGTTCTTTAAATTGGAATGTTTGCAGGTAGGATTTTCATAAGATACAGGGCAGTGTTATAGACTGATTGCTTGTGTTCTCTCAAAAATCATATGTTAAAGCCCTAACTTTCAGTGTGACATTGGAAAATAAAGTCTCCAAAGAGGTTATAAAGGTTAAAGGAAGTCATAAGGGAGAGACCATAGTCTGATATGCCTGGTGCCCTTAAGAGAACTCTGCCTCTATATTGGGAGGACATAGTCAGAAGGTGGCTATCTGCAAACCAGGAAGAAAACTTTCACCAAGAACTGAACTGGCTGTCACCTTCTGGACTTCCAGAACTGTGAGAAAATAAATTTCTATTGTTTAAACGACCTAAGCATTGGGATTTTGTAAGGGCCCTAGTAGACTTAAGACACAAAGTATGCCTTTTCCTTCTAGAGCACATAAAAAACATGAGATATTTGTTTACAAAGGCATTTTTAGAATTATATCATTTAATATCAGCTTTCCTGGGGAAAGTGCTTCTAGTCGATTTTATGGAAAAATTATCCAAGGTGGTATGCCATTTGTAAAGCATATATATAATAAAATATATTTGAGAAGATTAACAGATTTTAATACTGTGTTTTACTATTTTTAAAATTTGCTACTGTGTTTGTACTTTATATTGCTTTTTTTTTTAATTACTCTTGGTTTTAGTATAAAATCAAATTTTTTTCATTGGAGTAAACTGTGGTGACCCTGGATGCTAAAACTAAGGAAGTCATACACTGTGAGTAACCACCTTCCACCCATCCGAGGAAGACCCAGATAAGATAATTTATTTTACTAGCACTTTTTGTATCCTATAGGAAGTAGAATATTTATTAATGCCTGTGGAGGAATTAATCTGAGTGATTAAAAGTAGAGTTAAATGTTTCTGTTTCTCAAGTAGATTATCTTAATAGGCATTTGCATATCAACTGATATTATATATGCACATATATTTTCCCTTGTGAAGTTTGTGCCTCTGAGTATGTATGTGTGTGAGTGTATGTGCATTAATTCTCACAGTTTAAAGATTATACTTTGAAACAATTCAATTGTTGAGTGGCTATCACAAACATAGAAGCAACCCTGGACTGGAAGATTCAAGCATCAGACACACAGCCATGGGGTAGAGGAGCTGATGAGGAAGTTAACACACTCAGTGTTTAAATAAAATACAAGGCCTGAATTGCTGGTGCAGAGGACAATTGAGTCTCTGAATTGTGTGGAACTCTTAGAGAGTGAAGCTTTCCAGGGCAATATGAGACTGGATGTCACTTAGAGGACTGGTCAAGTTCAGTTGAGGAACAACCAATAATCTGAATATGGAAAGGGTATGGGACACTCCCAGAAGTGTTTTGTAAAGAGTCTGATATCTTGTGTTGTCCCAACACATATGATGAACCTCTAAGATAATATTCGGTATCCATTATTCAGAAATAACTGTCATATTACTTTCCTGGCTGAGGGGAACTTTGTGTACAACCAAATTAGCCTCAATGGATCTGTTCACAAGGTGCTTTCTGAGAGATGGTGGCCAGATGGTACATAAGCCACTCACACGTCTACATCTCAGCATGAGGGCCCCTTCCCGCCATGGTATCTGGGGCTCAAATAAACAGAGGCAGCATCAGGTAGCAGGCACAGAGTGGTTATTGGTGACAAGCAGACCCAGATACCAGGTGGTACATGCTACAGACCAACACAATCCCGTGGGAGAGTCATGAAGGCCACACATGGGCTGCTAAATATTTTGGTAGCCATACTTACAAAGAAAAGAAAAAAAAGAAAGACATGAAACCAAATTTAGTAATATACTATATGTACATAATATATATGTATATAATTTAACCAATATATCCCAAATAATGGGCTTTCCTGGTGGGCTTAGTTGGTAAAGAATCTGCTTCCCAATGCAGCGGAAGCTGATTTGATCCCTGAGTCAGGAAGATCCCCTGGAGAAAGAAATGGCAACCTATGCCAACATTCTTGCCTGGGAAATCCCACGGACAGAGGAGCCTGACAGACTACAGTCCATGGGGTCACAAAGAATTGGCCACGACTTAGCTACTAAACAACAACAACAGAATCATAAAGTGAAGGTTTTAGGTTTGACCCACTGCAAATCTCCCTTCCCATAGGGACATGCCTGGGTTTCTTGTAGTCTTTTTCCAAAACAGGTGCCTCATTTAAAACTTCTGTTCTCTTCTCATTAATAAAAATGAAAACATCATACTTTGCATGAGTTTTAGCGAGTTGAAGAGCCAATGTGATCAAAAATATAAAGTGCAAATGTGGGTGCTGAAGTTCACATATTGCTACTAATTGTATACAATTAGTGTTAAATATCTTCGCATACATGTCTACCTTATATCCCCCTACTCATCCTCTCTCCCAACTAGCTTTCTTTAACACAGGTGTATTTATCTTTTTTGCTTACACCATAGGCACATTTATCATGCTGGTCCATAGTGTTCATGACATCACTTTAGTGGATATGTAATATTCAATCAAGGATGGATCAGTACCATCAGCTCACTGCTGGACCCATTGACTTGCCTTTGATTTTTCTGTTGTATTAGATTCTCATGAAAATGCTGTCTGCTGCCCATCAGCTCTTCTTTCTTGAACCTCTCTTTTCTCAGCACCTTGGCTTCCTGAGCCTTATTTACTCCCAGATCGCTAGGTGCCTGCCTCTTTCTTAGGCCATTAAATGACTACCTCTTCTCTCCTCTCTGGACTCCTTGTCATCCAGGATTTCAGCTGCTCCTCCATGTCAATGAAGCCATTTCCTCTTCTCCAGATCCTAGTTTAGCTTTCTTTATTTTCTAGAAAATATGTCTCCCAATTACCTCTGCAGCAAGATAAATACTAAACTGTGTCCATTTTCTCTGGTTTAGTACTTCTGCATCACAGAATCCTCTGTACTTTGCTCTGTTAACTACATATAGCCCCATGCTACCAATGAACATGAGCTGAAAATTTTGAATTCATACATGTCTCTTATTTTTCCTTTGTCTGCCATAACAAAGCACTTGCCAAGACTCCTCGTGAGTGACATTCCTAAGTGTGATATTGTCACTGTCACTCTTTAACTGTTTCTCACCTAAGGCATAGCAAAGGTGCTCACACATCACAGGCCCACATGGTCTGGAAGCGAGAGCTGCAAGATTGAAGTCCTTAAAGCAGTCCCCTGATCCTGAATGTCTGCCCCCAGGAAACATTAGCGTTTGTGCTTGCCAATCAAATTAAATATTCTCATTGGAGACATTTCCTTTCTAATCTCAGAATACTCTTTTATCTTAACCCAGTAGGTGAGGACTTTAGATTTTGTAGGTGTTAGGGGAAGCACACTGATTGAAACCACCCACCCTGGCCAGGCACCATAGTAACCATTTGCATGAGTTGCTTTATGACAGGAGATCCTGATAAGGAATTTGGAACTAATAAGCCACCACCAACCGTGAGAGTTTGGGAAAGGTCTAAAGGAGACACTGTGTGTTCATCCACTTCCCAGAATCCCTCTCGCTAGCATCCATCTTGGCTGAGCGATGCATGCACCACCAGGAAAGACTATGAATTAGAATGATTGGCCAAAGATGAACCGGAAACTAATCCCATCACCATAAAACCCAAGACTGTGAGCCATGTGGCAGAGCTGTTATCCTGGGTTCCCTACCCTGCTGCTCTCCATCCGGGTACCCTTTCCCAATAAAATCTCTTGCTTTGTCAGCACTGGTGTATCCTAGGAAAATTCATTTCCGAGTGTTAGACAAGAGCCCAGTTTCAGGCCCTAGAAGGGGTCCCTCTTCCTGCAACAATTTCATACGCACCTCGGTTATCTGGGGCCAACTCTGTTTCCTTGTTAATCTTTCTTCTGGCATTCCCCCAGCTAATCAGCAATCACTGTGGGGTGGGTGGCAGGCAGCATCTGCAGGATAACTTTTGGGAGCCCCCATTCACATTTGAACTTCCCTGGTGGCTCAGCTGGTAAAGAAGCCACCTGCAATGCGGGAGACCTGTGTTTGATCCCTGGGTTGGGAAGATTCCCTGGAGAAGGGAACGGCTACCCACTCCAGTATTCTGACCTGGACAATTCCGTGGACTGTTTAGTCCATAGGGTCTCAAAGAGTCAGACACGACTGGACGACTTTCATTTCACTTCTTAATTCACATTTGGAGGCCAGAAGTCATTGATGGCTGTGACATTTCCCTTTTAATAATATGGCACAAGATATTTTCATTTCACACAGTTTAATCCATATATTGTGGAGTCTCATTGTACAGGGGAGATCATGATTTGTGATCATGCTCACAAATTTAAGAAATAGCCTCTTTTCACTTTTCTATTACACTGTGTCTCCTTACTGACATAACTCCTAGTTGTGTTTACTTCAAAATTTTTTGTCTCGAGACATTAAGTTCCTTATGTAAGTTTTCTAATCTTTTATTGATCAGATTGAATCTGTAGCCAAGTCGTGAGTGCTTAAAGGCCTTCCAGAAAGGAAAACTTGGCAATGACCAGAGATAAACTTTTGAAAAGGTAATTAACATCTGTTTAGTACTTTACAGTTTCTCATTTGAAAGGCATAGCAAGCTTTTGAGAAGGTCAGACAATTATTATTATCTTATTTTACCAATGATAAAATTGAAGCCTAGAATGCTTTTGTGACCAAATGTCATAGTACTGACATGGCAGAGCCAGCACTAAATCCATTTCTTCAGATGCTTGGGCCAGGGTTCATTCTAATTTTTATTGTTCTTCATTTACTATTTTCCCAATGATTAGACCTGCTTGCAAGTAACTGCAACATAAAACATTGTAAGTATCAGGTACTTATCACCTCTACTGCATTATACCTTGTTTTCAAGTAGGCTGCTGACCTATACTTTTCTTTCTGGGAAGTTTCCATTTGGATCTGCATAGAAAATGCTCCTATTCCTTAGCTTGAGCTCACTTGGAAGTAATAGTCTTTTAAATAAAATATTTGTTCAACATTATTTAATCAAAATTGTATTTTTTTTCATTATTTAATTTTTGTCTGACTTTTGTTCAGTTTCTATTGTGGATTCCCAAGCAGTTTATACATAGCTGAGTTTCTGTTAAAAAGTCTTATGTTTTAGGGGTCTAAGAACACTTGCTCTGGGTTTGGTTATAGCTTCAATTCAATCAATTAAAAGTAAGAAATCCACACTTCTGAGACTTGCTGCCTAAAGGCAGATGATTCTGAAATAAATAAAACTTTGGAATTCTTATCTCAATGAGGAGACTCACAGATTTTGTTCCTGTTATTGTTGCAGATTTTCAGCTTTCTATTTTATAACATAAGGAGCAGCTAAGTAAAACATGTTTTTATTTTCATTTTCAACTTGCATATATTAACAAATTAAAAGCAGACAGAGCTGCAAGAGTAGTTCAAGCTCTCTCTCCCTTCCCCCAACTGCGTTTTAGGAATTTACAGTAGGGCTACCAGATTTTTTTCTCTAGCAAATCTAGGGACACATATTTGCATATCTGTTTGCATGTATTTGAATTTTAATTTACATAAATTTGCATGCTAAATGTAAAAGCTTCAACTACAAGTATATAAAGTAAAATAAAATTGATTAATTAGTGCAACCTACTATAGTTGTACCCAATCCCATTAATCTGGTTCTGCTGGAAGACTTGTAGTCTATAGTGGCCTGAAGGCTAAGGAGCCAGCTTTCCAGCTGTTCCTTAAAGCCGGGCCAGCTCTATAAACAATGCATAGCAGGAAATGGGAGGATCAATGTGGAAACTGTTCCTGGAAGGAGACATGCACACACAGACATACACATATACACATAAAGAAAAAGTTTTATCCTTAGCTAAGGATCAAATCAAAGTATGATATTGAGCTGGGCACGGCCATAGATTTTTGTCTTACATGCCGGTTAATAGTGAACAAGTTAAAGCCTCTTCCAGGCCCATAGAAATCACTCAGTCCAGTGCCAATCCATTCCCACCAAGGGACACATGGGGAAAGCACCCACCACTAGCATCAACACCTTTGTTCCACTGATCTCAGCCTTGTAAAACCCAACAATATGAAATTGCCTCTGGTAACCCCATTAAATTCTTTCTGTAACTTTTTTCCCATGTTCACTTCTGGTTTATTCCTTTTCTCATGCTACTCATTCTGCCATTCCTGTCTTCCTCATTTGTCAACTTCAAGGCTTAGCTTAAGTCTATCCACGTCCTTAAAAATCAATAAGAACAACAATAAAAATAACTATGACAAAAACTGCTCTTCCTTGTTTCAGTCCACAGGTCTCCTTTTCTTGAACCTTGAGATCTACTCTCAATTTGATTCACCTGAGGCTTCAGTGGGCTTTATGAAGACATCTGTCTCATATGTGTATGGCTTATCTCCATACAGTGTTCCAAGGTTTTGTGGAATAAATACTAGACATCTGTAATCTTTCAAGTTTCCTTCATAATTCTGCAGTTATACCAGAGGATCATTGTATTTCTTGGTTGAATATTCACTATTCAAATAAGGAGTACTATCTGACATAGTAGGCAGAATGAGATGGAGAGGAGACTGAGACATAGAGTCAGTAAATGTGGGCTCCTTATTGTAGGTGGGTCCTATTTTAAGTTTGCCTTTGGCTTGAATGACCGTAACAGTTGATTAAAGAGGCTGAAATGTACTGAGTGCTTATTCTGTGCTGTGCACTGAAATGAGTGGGTTGTGAACAGCATTTTATTTAATCCTCACACAACCTGATGGCAGTGACCATTGTAATCAACATTTTACAGATTGGAAAACTGAGACATTAGACAATTTGTCACTGTTCATTCCTATTTTGGGACACTTAACAGGTCTGACACCAAACAGTGTTTCAAATCACCAGATGGAAGTAGTCACTAAAATGTTTCTTGATTCAGTTTCTCATCTGAAAATGCATGTAACCACTTCTACCTCACATACTATAGGACTCAAATGCAATTATACAGAGGAAAAAAAAATTGAAAACTATAAAAAGATACTAGTTATGTTTATAGTTATTATAGACAAAAAATATTTGTCTCCTAGTCCACTCTTTCATTTTCACTTAAGATTTAATATTTTGAGAAACCTTGAAAATGATGACATCACCTTTACTTTGTTTTAAAAGAACTCTCCAAACTGGCCACTTGTCAGACAGATGAGAATGAATTTGGATACCAGCAGAACATGCAGCTGGGGTCACTTCCCCATTTTCTCCAATTACAGAGCTTGCTACAAGGAGCTGAATCAACCACGAATAGCATCCCATTCCACAGCAGTGAGTAGGTGCTAACTCTTCGGCCCTTGGCATTTAACCTTGTTGAATTATGAATGTGCTTCCAATCACACTATTTGCCTTGAGCTGATTAAGATGAAAGTGGTACCTTTGGGGAGTTAGATTTTTTAAGTGGACTAGGCAATTTTTAAAGCAAAGTTTATAGGGAAAGCCCTGGTTATCTCAAGATTTGCCAGATTTTGGGGAATGGCACTGAGTTTTGGAGGAGTCCATGGAGTGGTTCTCTGCAAATACTGTGGCTTTAATAATCAATAAAAAGGGTCGGGCCAGGATCAAGGTGGGTCCTTTAAAATCAAACAATTGATATGTTGGTTTTTCTGTCTCTTCACAGAAAGTGCTCCAGGGAAACTTGGGTCTCAGTTTTGTGTGAGATGAGGCCTCTCCTTAAATGAGTATCAACATTATCTTCTTATCAGGGAGGATTATATTCTGTTCTGCCCAACGGGCAAGAATAATTAGGTGGTAAATTCAGAGATGGGTACTTAAGTCATTCTCACTCTAGTGTACGTATCAGTCTGTGGGTGCTTCATGGAGAAAGATGATGACACATGGAATTCCAGGGTTAGGCCTTTTATCCACCTTGGTCCTCTCCACAGCCTGCTGAAGAAGCCAGAAAAAGGCTATGAAATGGAGGTATTCCATGCACACTCAGACAGGAATTTACAGGGCTTTATGAGTCTTCTCAGGGAAGGTCACAGTTTCTTTCTTACCTTTAAGATAAAAGAGTTAGAGATTATTTTAGGTTAAAAAAGAAATACTTGTGTCTCCACTCTAACAGATTTGCAGTTGCTCTCACCTGTTTTTTATGGTTCAACAGGTAGATAAGAAACTGAGGTTACATAACTTCCTCAAGAATGATGACTTTCTTAGGTTAGATAGTATGTTTTATATTATGAAAAATAATTTATACAAAGTGATGCGGATTTCAGAGGACCTTCTATCACATTACCAAGGGAGATATATAAATGCAAATATGCAAACGAAAAGATGCTTAACATTATTAGTCATTAGGGAAATGCAAATTAAAACCACAATGAGATACCATTTTATAGTTGTGAGAATAGCTATAATCAAAAAATAACAGTAAAAACATTGGTGAGGATATGGAGAAACAGGAACCCTTATATGTCATTATGCCATTATCTCCTACTGAGAGTGGTTTGTTTACGATTTCTCTCCTCCTTAAAAAAAGTATCATATAGAACTTATCATATGCATTATATTATGAAGAAGTGGTCAGTTAAATTCACTCATTGAATTGAAAAATGTCAAATAATTAAATGGTGAGATATTTCTGCTCCCTTCTAGTTCTAATTCTTCCTACAAGTAAAGAGAACAGAGGCACAAATACAAAATGAAAATAAAAATGAGTTCTAATTCAATGGCTTTGGGTAACTTCATATTTAAATTTTCAAGAAAAGGGAATTAAATTATAGGCC
This sequence comes from Oreotragus oreotragus, assembly GCA_006410675.1. Lineage (NCBI taxonomy): Eukaryota > Metazoa > Chordata > Mammalia > Artiodactyla > Bovidae > Oreotragus > Oreotragus oreotragus. The sequence continues at coordinate 100,074 of SJYX01008869.1, forward strand.
ATAATGTTGCTAGACATGGTTCAAAATAGAAACACATTAAAACACTCTGAAAAAACATTAAAGTAATTCACAAATAAAAGTTAGCATCATATGGCTAAAGAAAATCATATTGCATATTCTTAATAACATAAATACAGAACACAGAACAGGCTATATAGGTAGCATAAATTGGTTTAATTTTCTTCTTGCTATATTAGAAGGAGAAAATCCTGATTGCTTTAAAATTCCATAAGCTCTTGGTAGGATGTCATTAAAAGTTACCCTTAAGTTAAGTGGTTATAAAAAATTACATAAAAACCACTCTAACCTAATCAAGCCACTTCAACATTTAGAGTAGATTTTCAAAAGTGAAAACATTTTTGACATTTTTGATGAGTGTTTGGCCATTCAACATTTTTTAATGTTGAGAAAGAAAATCATTAGTTTAAGATTCTGCAGCCAATTGAAATGTTACTACCCCAACAAACTGGGATTATAATACAGGTGGCATTCCTATTGAGGAAAAGCTAACATATGGAAATACAGGTTTACAGAGCAGACACATTAGAATATGATAACTTTCCTTATAAAAAGGTCTTCCACATTACAAAATTATTTTCCTCAGAAATTCTCATAAATATCAGGCTCCTTTAGTTCTTTTAAAAATGACTCGATGTGCACATCAGTTTTCAGAAACATATTCATTAAGGAAAGATGGGAATACCCACAAAATGTCATGTACCTAGCTACACACAAATTCGCAGAACCTAGGACAGTGTTTCGGAGAAGGCAATGGCACCCCACTCCGGTACTCTTGCCTGGAAAATCCCATGGATGGAGGAGCCTGGACTGCAAATCTCCCTTCCCATAGGGACATGCCTGGGTTTCTTGTAGTCTTTTTCCAAAACAGGTGCCTCATTTAAAACTTCTGTTCTCTTCTCATTAATAAAAATGAAAACATCATACTTTGCATGAGTTTTAGCGAGTTGAAGAGCCAATGTGATCAAAAATATAAAGTGCAAATGTGGGTGCTGAAGTTCACATATTGCTACTAATTGTATACAATTAGTGTTAAATATCTTCGCATACATGTCTACCTTATATCCCCCTACTCATCCTCTCTCCCAACTAGCTTTCTTTAACACAGGTGTATTTATCTTTTTTGCTTACACCATAGGCACATTTATCATGCTGGTCCATAGTGTTCATGACATCACTTTAGTGGATATGTAATATTCAGTCAAGGATGGATCAGTACCATCAGCTCACTGCTGGACCCATTGACTTGCCTTTGATTTTTCTGTTGTATTAGATTCTCATGAAAATGCTGTCTGCTGCCCATCAGCTCTTCTTTCTTGAACCTCTCTTTTCTCAGCACCTTGGCTTCCTGAGCCTTATTTACTCCCAGATCGCTAGGTGCCTGCCTCTTTCTTAGGCCATTAAATGACTACCTCTTCTCTCCTCTCTGGACTCCTTGTCATCCAGGATTTCAGCTGCTCCTCCATGTCAATGAAGCCATTTCCTCTTCTCCAGATCCTAGTTTAGCTTTCTTTATTTTCTAGAAAATATGTCTCCCAATTACCTCTGCAGCAAGATAAATACTAAACTGTGTCCATTTTCTCTGGTTTAGTACTTCTGCATCACAGAATCCTCTGTACTTTGCTCTGTTAACTACATATAGCCCCATGCTACCAATGAACATGAGCTGAAAATTTTGAATTCATACATGTCTCTTATTTTTCCTTTGTCTGCCATAACAAAGCACTTGCCAAGACTCCTCGTGAGTGACATTCCTAAGTGTGATATTGTCACTGTCACTCTTTAACTGTTTCTCACCTAAGGCATAGCAAAGGTGCTCACACATCACAGGCCCACATGGTCTGGAAGCGAGAGCTGCAAGATTGAAGTCCTTAAAGCAGTCCCCTGATCCTGAATGTCTGCCCCCAGGAAACATTAGCGTTTGTGCTTGCCAATCAAATTAAATATTCTCATTGGAGACATTTCCTTTCTAATCTCAGAATACTCTTTTATCTTAACCCAGTAGGTGAGGACTTTAGATTTTGTAGGTGTTAGGGGAAGCACACTGATTGAAACCACCCACCCTGGCCAGGCACCATAGTAACCATTTGCATGAGTTGCTTTATGACAGGAGATCCTGATAAGGAATTTGGAACTAATAAGCCACCACCAACCGTGAGAGTTTGGGAAAGGTCTAAAGGAGACACTGTGTGTTCATCCACTTCCCAGAATCCCTCTCGCTAGCATCCATCTTGGCTGAGCGATGCATGCACCACCAGGAAAGACTATGAATTAGAATGATTGGCCAAAGATGAACCGGAAACTAATCCCATCACCATAAAACCCAAGACTGTGAGCCATGTGGCAGAGCTGTTATCCTGGGTTCCCTACCCTGCTGCTCTCCATCCGGGTACCCTTTCCCAATAAAATCTCTTGCTTTGTCAGCACTGGTGTATCCTAGGAAAATTCATTTCCGAGTGTTAGACAAGAGCCCAGTTTCAGGCCCTAGAAGGGGTCCCTCTTCCTGCAACAATTTCATACGCACCTCGGTTATCTGGGGCCAACTCTGTTTCCTTGTTAATCTTTCTTCTGGCATTCCCCCAGCTAATCAGCAATCACTGTGGGGTGGGTGGCAGGCAGCATCTGCAGGATAACTTTTGGGAGCCCCCATTCACATTTGAACTTCCCTGGTGGCTCAGCTGGTAAAGAAGCCACCTGCAATGCGGGAGACCTGTGTTTGATCCCTGGGTTGGGAAGATTCCCTGGAGAAGGGAACGGCTACCCACTCCAGTATTCTGACCTGGACAATTCCGTGGACTGTTTAGTCCATAGGGTCTCAAAGAGTCAGACACGACTGGACGACTTTCATTTCACTTCTTAATTCACATTTGGAGGCCAGAAGTCATTGATGGCTGTGACATTTCCCTTTTAATAATATGGCACAAGATATTTTCATTTCACACAGTTTAATCCATATATTGTGGAGTCTCATTGTACAGGGGAGATCATGATTTGTGATCATGCTCACAAATTTAAGAAATAGCCTCTTTTCACTTTTCTATTACACTGTGTCTCCTTACTGACATAACTCCTAGTTGTGTTTACTTCAAAATTTTTTGTCTCGAGACATTAAGTTCCTTATGTAAGTTTTCTAATCTTTTATTGATCAGATTGAATCTGTAGCCAAGTCGTGAGTGCTTAAAGGCCTTCCAGAAAGGAAAACTTGGCAATGACCAGAGATAAACTTTTGAAAAGGTAATTAACATCTGTTTAGTACTTTACAGTTTCTCATTTGAAAGGCATAGCAAGCTTTTGAGAAGGTCAGACAATTATTATTATCTTATTTTACCAATGATAAAATTGAAGCCTAGAATGCTTTTGTGACCAAATGTCATAGTACTGACATGGCAGAGCCAGCACTAAATCCATTTCTTCAGATGCTTGGGCCAGGGTTCATTCTAATTTTTATTGTTCTTCATTTACTATTTTCCCAATGATTAGACCTGCTTGCAAGTAACTGCAACATAAAACATTGTAAGTATCAGGTACTTATCACCTCTACTGCATTATACCTTGTTTTCAAGTAGGCTGCTGACCTATACTTTTCTTTCTGGGAAGTTTCCATTTGGATCTGCATAGAAAATGCTCCTATTCCTTAGCTTGAGCTCACTTGGAAGTAATAGTCTTTTAAATAAAATATTTGTTCAACATTATTTAATCAAAATTGTATTTTTTTTCATTATTTAATTTTTGTCTGATTTTTGTTCAGTTTCTATTGTGGATTCCCAAGCAGTTTATACATAGCTGAGTTTCTGTTAAAAAGTCTTATGTTTTAGGGGTCTAAGAACACTTGCTCTGGGTTTGGTTATAGCTTCAATTCAATCAATTAAAAGTAAGAAATCCACACTTCTGAGACTTGCTGCCTAAAGGCAGATGATTCTGAAATAAATAAAACTTTGGAATTCTTATCTCAATGAGGAGACTCACAGATTTTGTTCCTGTTATTGTTGCAGATTTTCAGCTTTCTATTTTATAACATAAGGAGCAGCTAAGTAAAACATGTTTTTATTTTCATTTTCAACTTGCATATATTAACAAATTAAAAGCAGACAGAGCTGCAAGAGTAGTTCAAGCTCTCTCTCCCTTCCCCCAACTGCGTTTTAGGAATTTACAGTAGGGCTACCAGATTTTTTTCTCTAGCAAATCTAGGGACACATATTTGCATATCTGTTTGCATGTATTTGAATTTTAATTTACATAAATTTGCATGCTAAATGTAAAAGCTTCAACTACAAGTATATAAAGTAAAATAAAATTGATTAATTAGTGCAACCTACTATAGTTGTACCCAATCCCATTAATCTGGTTCTGCTGGAAGACTTGTAGTCTATAGTGGCCTGAAGGCTAAGGAGCCAGCTTTCCAGCTGTTCCTTAAAGCCGGGCCAGCTCTATAAACAATGCATAGCAGGAAATGGGAGGATCAATGTGGAAACTGTTCCTGGAAGGAGACATGCACACACAGACATACACATATACACATAAAGAAAAAGTTTTATCCTTAGCTAAGGATCAAATCAAAGTATGATATTGAGCTGGGCACGGCCATAGATTTTTGTCTTACATGCCGGTTAATAGTGAACAAGTTAAAGCCTCTTCCAGGCCCATAGAAATCACTCAGTCCAGTGCCAATCCATTCCCACCAAGGGACACATGGGGAAAGCACCCACCACTAGCATCAACACCTTTGTTCCACTGATCTCAGCCTTGTAAAACCCAACAATATGAAATTGCCTCTGGTAACCCCATTAAATTCTTTCTGTAACTTTTTTCCCATGTTCACTTCTGGTTTATTCCTTTTCTCATGCTACTCATTCTGCCATTCCTGTCTTCCTCATTTGTCAACTTCAAGGCTTAGCTTAAGTCTATCCACGTCCTTAAAAATCAATAAGAACAACAATAAAAATAACTATGACAAAAACTGCTCTTCCTTGTTTCAGTCCACAGGTCTCCTTTTCTTGAACCTTGAGATCTACTCTCAATTTGATTCACCTGAGGCTTCAGTGGGCTTTATGAAGACATCTGTCTCATATGTGTATGGCTTATCTCCATACAGTGTTCCAAGGTTTTGTGGAATAAATACTAGACATCTGTAATCTTTCAAGTTTCCTTCATAATTCTGCAGTTATACCAGAGGATCATTGTATTTCTTGGTTGAATATTCACTATTCAAATAAGGAGTACTATCTGACATAGTAGGCAGAATGAGATGGAGAGGGGACTGAGACATAGAGTCAGTAAATGTGGGCTCCTTATTGTAGGTGGGTCCTATTTTAAGTTTGCCTTTGGCTTGAATGACCGTAACAGTTGATTAAAGAGGCTGAAATGTACTGAGTGCTTATTCTGTGCTGTGCACTGAAATGAGTGGGTTGTGAACAGCATTTTATTTAATCCTCACACAACCTGATGGCAGTGACCATTGTAATCAACATTTTACAGATTGGAAAACTGAGACATTAGACAATTTGTCACTGTTCATTCCTATTTTGGGACACTTAACAGGTCTGACACCAAACAGTGTTTCAAATCACCAGATGGAAGTAGTCACTAAAATGTTTCTTGATTCAGTTTCTCATCTGAAAATGCATGTAACCACTTCTACCTCACATACTATAGGACTCAAATGCAATTATACAGAGGAAAAAAAAATTGAAAACTATAAAAAGATACTAGTTATGTTTATAGTTATTATAGACAAAAAATATTTGTCTCCTAGTCCACTCTTTCATTTTCACTTAAGATTTAATATTTTGAGAAACCTTGAAAATGATGACATCACCTTTACTTTGTTTTAAAAGAACTCTCCAAACTGGCCACTTGTCAGACAGATGAGAATGAATTTGGATACCAGCAGAACATGCAGCTGGGGTCACTTCCCCATTTTCTCCAATTACAGAGCTTGCTACAAGGAGCTGAATCAACCACGAATAGCATCCCATTCCACAGCAGTGAGTAGGTGCTAACTCTTCGGCCCTTGGCATTTAACCTTGTTGAATTATGAATGTGCTTCCAATCACACTATTTGCCTTGAGCTGATTAAGATGAAAGTGGTACCTTTGGGGAGTTAGATTTTTTAAGTGGACTAGGCAATTTTTAAAGCAAAGTTTATAGGGAAAGCCCTGGTTATCTCAAGATTTGCCAGATTTTGGGGAATGGCACTGAGTTTTGGAGGAGTCCATGGAGTGGTTCTCTGCAAATACTGTGGCTTTAATAATCAATAAAAAGGGTCGGGCCAGGATCAAGGTGGGTCCTTTAAAATCAAACAATTGATATGTTGGTTTTTCTGTCTCTTCACAGAAAGTGCTCCAGGGAAACTTGGGTCTCAGTTTTGTGTGAGATGAGGCCTCTCCTTAAATGAGTATCAACATTATCTTCTTATCAGGGAGGATTATATTCTGTTCTGCCCAACGGGCAAGAATAATTAGGTGGTAAATTCAGAGATGGGTACTTAAGTCATTCTCACTCTAGTGTACGTATCAGTCTGTGGGTGCTTCATGGAGAAAGATGATGACACATGGAATTCCAGGGTTAGGCCTTTTATCCACCTTGGTCCTCTCCACAGCCTGCTGAAGAAGCCAGAAAAAGGCTATGAAATGGAGGTATTCCATGCACACTCAGACAGGAATTTACAGGGCTTTATGAGTCTTCTCAGGGAAGGTCACAGTTTCTTTCTTACCTTTAAGATAAAAGAGTTAGAGATTATTTTAGGTTAAAAAAGAAATACTTGTGTCTCCACTCTAACAGATTTGCAGTTGCTCTCACCTGTTTTTTATGGTTCAACAGGTAGATAAGAAACTGAGGTTACATAACTTCCTCAAGAATGATGACTTTCTTAGGTTAGATAGTATGTTTTGTATTATGAAAAATAATTTATACAAAGTGATGCGGATTTCAGAGGACCTTCTATCACATTACCAAGGGAGATATATAAATGCAAATATGCAAACGAAAAGATGCTTAACATTATTAGTCATTAGGGAAATGCAAATTAAAACCACAATGAGATACCATTTTATAGTTGTGAGAATAGCTATAATCAAAAAATAACAGTAAAAACATTGGTGAGGATATGGAGAAACAGGAACCCTTATATGTCATTATGCCATTATCTCCTACTGAGAGTGGTTTGTTTACGATTTCTCTCCTCCTTAAAAAAAGTATCATATAGAACTTATCATATGCATTATATTATGAAGAAGTGGTCAGTTAAATTCACTCATTGAATTGAAAAATGTCAAATAATTAAATGGTGAGATATTTCTGCTCCCTTCTAGTTCTAATTCTTCCTACAAGTAAAGAGAACAGAGGCACAAATACAAAATGAAAATAAAAATGAGTTCTAATTCAATGGCTTTGGGTAACTTCATATTTAAATTTTCAAGAAAAGGGAATTAAATTATAGGCCATAATGTTGCTAGACATGGTTCAAAATAGAAACACATTAAAACACTCTGAAAAAACATTAAAGTGATTCACAAATAAAAGTTAGCATCATATGGCTAAAGAAAATCATATTGCATATTCTTAATAACATAAATACAGAACACAGAACAGGCTATATAGGTAGCATAAATTGGTTTAATTTTCTTCTTGCTATATTAGAAGGAGAAAATCCTGATTGCTTTAAAATTCCATAAGCTCTTGGTAGGATGTCATTAAAAGTTACCCTTAAGTTAAGTGGTTATAAAAAATTACATAAAAACCACTCTAACCTAATCAAGCCACTTCAACATTTAGAGTAGATTTTCAAAAGTGAAAACATTTTTGACATTTTTGATGAGTGTTTGGCCATTCAACATTTTTTAATGTTGAGAAAGAAAATCATTAGTTTAAGATTCTGCAGCCAATTGAAATGTTACTACCCCAACAAACTGGGATTATAATACAGGTGGCATTCCTATTGAGGAAAAGCTAACATATGGAAATACAGGTTTACAGAGCAGACACATTAGAATATGATAACTTTCCTTATAAAAAGGTCTTCCACATTACAAAATTATTTTCCTCAGAAATTCTCATAAATATCAGGCTCCTTTAGTTCTTTTAAAAATGACTCGATGTGCACATCAGTTTTCAGAAACATATTCATTAAGGAAAGATGGGAATACCCACAAAATGTCATGTACCTAGCTACACACAAATTCGCAGAACCTAGGACAGTGTTTCGGAGAAGGCAATGGCACCCCACTCCGGTACTCTTGCCTGGAAAATCCCATGGATGGAGGAGCCTGGTGGGCTGCAGTCCATGGGGTCGCTAAGAGTCGGACGTGACTGAGCGACTTCACTTTCACTTTTCACTTTCATGCATTGGAGAAGTAAATGGCAACCCACTCCAAGTTCTTGCCTGGAGAATCCCAGGGACAGGGGAGCCTGGTGGGTTGCTGTCTATGTGGTAGCACAAAGTCAGACACGACTGAAGCGACTTAGCAGCAGTAGCAGGAGCGGGACAGTGTTTGGAGCGTAGAGCAACCAACAATATGTAAATATTTTATAGATAAACAAATGAATGAATAAATTAATGAATTCTATATAACCAGCGATCTCAAGCCAAAAAGTATCCGTTAAAAGTTTTCTGTGTATTCAATAAAGTCTTCAAACAAAAGGGTAGACTAGGAAGAACTTTCTTTTAGAATTTTCAAATAAATCATACCTTAGAGTGGATTCTCATTACTGAGTGAATAAATACATGAACAACCTAAAGAACTAAGATTACAGGTACATTTCCATGATCAATTCTTTTGTTTGTTTTTATTTTTGATGAGTCTCTTTTCTAAATTTTTTAAATTTTTTAATTAAATTTTTAAAAATTTTTTAAATTTTTATTTAAAAATTTTTACATTTTTTTAAAAATTAATGTTTTAAAAAATCTCTTTTTAAAAATTGAGGTATAATTGACATCTAATGGACTTAAGTTGGATGGGTCATGGTGGAGAGTTCTGACAAAACAAGGTCCACTGGAGAAGGGAATGGCAAACCATTTCAGTATTCTTGCCTTGAGAACCACATGAACAGTATGAAAAGGCAAATAGATAGGAAAATGAAAGATGAACTCCCCAGGTAGGTAGGTGCCCACTATGCTGCTGGAAACTGATGGAGAAATAACTCCAGAAAAAATGAAGAGATGCAGCCAAAGCAAAGACAACACACAGTTGTGGATCAAACAGGAGATGGCAAAAGTGAACATCAATATTTTAGGAATTAGCAAACTAAAATGGACTGGAATGGGTGAACTTAACTCAGATGACCATTATATCTACTATTGTGGGCAAAATTACCTTAGAAGAAATGGAGTAGCCATCATAGTCAATAAGAGAGTCAGAAATGCAGTACTTGGATGCAGTCTCAAAAATGACAGAATAATCTGTTTCCAAGGCAAACCATTCAATATCACAGTAATCCAAGTCTATGCCCTGACCAGTAATGCTGAAGATGCTGGAACATTTCTATGAAGACCTGCAAGACCTTTTAGAACTAACACCCCAAAAAAGACACCTTTTTCATTATAGGGGACTGGAATGCAAAAGTAGGAAGTCAAGAAATACCTGGAGTAACAGGCAAATTGGGCCTTGGAGTACAGAATGAAGCAGAGAAAAGGCTAATAGAGTTTTGTCAAGAGAATGCACTGGTCATAGTAAACACCCTCTTCCAACAATACAAGAGAAGACTCTACACATGGACATCATCAGATGGTCAACACTGAAATCAGATTGATTATATTTTTTGCAGCCAAAGAGGGAGAAGCTCTATATAGTTAGCAAAAGCAAGACATGGAGCTGGCTGAGGCTCAGATCATGAAGTCCTTATTGCCAAATTCAGACTTAAATTAAAGAAATTAGGGAAAATCACTACACCATTCAGGTATGACCTAAATCAAATCCCTTATGATTATACAGTAGAAATGACAAAAGGATTTAATGTATTAGATCTGTTACAGAGTGCCTGAAAAACTATGGATGGAGATTTATGACATTGTACAGGAGGCAGGAATCAAGACCATCCCCAAGAAAAGGAAATACAAAAAGGCAAAATGATGTCTAAGGAGGCCTAACAAATAGCTATGAAAAGAAGAGACACAAAAGGCAAAGGAGAAAAAAAAAAAGATATATCAATTGAGTACAGAGTTCCAAAGAATAGCAAGGAGAGATAAGAAAGCCTTCTTCAGTGATCAATGCAAAGAAATAGAGGAAAACAACAGAATGAAAAAGACTAGAGAACTCTTCAAGAAAATTAGAGATACCAAATGAATATTTCATGCAAAGATGGGAACAATAAAGGACAAAAATAGTAAGACCTAACGACCTAACAGAAGCAGAAGATATTAAGGGGAGGTGGCAAGAAAACACAGAAGAACTATACAAAAAAGATATGCATGACCTAGATAATCACGATGATGTGATCACTCACCTAGAGCCAGACATCCTGGAATGTGAAGTCAAATGGGCCTTAGGAAGCATCACTATGAACAAAGCTATTGGAGGTGAGGAATTCCAGTTGAGCTATTTCAAATCTTAAAAGATAATGTTGTGAAAGTGGTGCACTCAATATGTCAGCAAATTTGGAAAACTCAGCAATGGCCACAGGACTGAGAAAGGTCAGCTTTCATTCCAATCCCAAAGAAGGGCAATGCCTAAGAATGTTCAAATTACTGCACAGTTACACTCATCTCACACACTAGCAAAGTAATGATCAAAATACTCCAAGCAAGACTTTAACCATACGTGAACCATGAACTTCCAGATGTTTGAGGTGGATTTAGAAAAGACAGAGGAATCAGAGATCAAATTGCCAACATCCACTGAATCATTGATAAAGCAAGAGAGTTACAGGAAATCATCTACTTCTGCGTTATTGACTATGCCAAAGCCTTTGAATGTGTGGATCACAACAAACTGTGGAAAATTCTTAAAGAGATGGAGTCAAAGCTATGGTTTTTCCAGTAGTAATGTATGGATGTAAGAGTTGGACTATAAAGAAAGCTGAGCACTGAATAATTGATGCTTCTAAACTATGTTGTTGGAAGAGACTCTTGAGAGTCCCTTGGACTGCAAGGAGATCCAACCCATCTATCCTAAAAGAAATTGGTCCTGAATATTCATTGGAAGGACTGATGCTAAAGCTGAAGCTCAAATACTTTGGTAACCTGATGTGAAGAACTGACTCATTAGAAGAGACTTTTGCTGGGAAAAATTGAAGTTGGGAGGAGAAGGGGACAATGGAGGATTAGATTGTTGGATAGCATCACCAACTCAAAGGACATGAGTTTGAATAAACTCCAGGAGCTGGTGACTGACAGGGAGGCCTGGCGTACTGCAATCCATGGGGTTGCAAAGAGCCAGACACAACTTAGCGATTGTACTGAACTGAACTGAACTGACATATAACACTATATTAGTTTGAGGTGTATGACATAATGATTTGATATTTCTGAATATTGCAAAATGATCACCACAATGTCTAGCTAATATCTACCACCACACACAATTTAAAAAATTGCTTTTCTTGTGATGAGAACTTGTAAGATCTACTGTCTTAGCAACTTTGAAATATGAAATACAATATTACTAACTATGGTCACCACATTGGTCCATGTTGATTATATATCATCACCAATTCCTGTTTGAAAACAAATCAGTACTTGAAATGTGAAAAGAAAAAAACAGTTATCAACAAAGTTTGTTATTCTACAATCAGCAAACCAATTTTGAGGTTCTCCCAGCTGCTTTGTTTGATGCTGAACCTAAAGTATTCAGGCCATTACCTGGGGTATCTTTGTTCATTCTCTTATCCTAAGCTTTGCACTGTTCCTCTATTACTACCACTGTAACAAAAACCAGCTTTATAGCCCTTTCTTTTCATTTTCCACCCCTCAGACATAATCAAACAAAACATCCCAAATTTCCCCCTTTTCTCCACAATTTTCAACTCAATTCTCCAGCCCACTGACCTGAAGCCACTGATGTCTAAAATCCTAGGTGAGGAAGTCCATTGATGCCTCACACAGAAGTGGGTCAGCTTATCACATGTAGAAGGTTCTTCAAGGGATGGCCTCCACCTCCACATTAACCCTGATTATTCCTCCTGTTGAGAGGCTTCTGCTGCTTAAACCCCGTGTATTGTCCCAGATTCACCCATCCGTTTGCATTCTCCTTCTTTTTTTTTTTTTTTTCTATTTTTCCATCAGCACTTTCCTCTCTAACAACCAAAACCAACAGCTTACTCAAAAATAGGTTTTCAGTTCAATAAGGAGGAGGTCAGAAAAGGGATAATAACTGAGGAGAAAATGGTTTTTACAAGGGAGTTAATCAGCTGAGACTCTGCTCAGAGAAAGCTGACAGTGGGAGGGACAGACAGACCTGGGCTAGTGCTCTGCTCTCAAGTCACACCTGGGATGCTTCTCGCTGAAGACTGCTGGCTCCAGAGGGCATGTCTTGGCTCCATTAGGAGGGATAGGAGGGACAGGCACCTAGGCTCTACTTTCTCCTCAGAAGTCAGTTTCCCTTAGAAAGATCGGATTAGGTTGTCAAACCCAAGTTTGCATGCTCCACACACGGTGACAAGCAAACTGGAACACTGGAGTATGGAGCAGAGAAAGGTCTACTGCAAGGGCCAGGTGAGAACCAGTAGCTCATGCTCAAAATACCTAAGCTCCTTAATTGGGTTCCAGGCAAATTTACGGGGAGGGTGTGTGACTCTCTTTTGATTGGTTGGTGGTGAGGTAATAGGATGGTGTTTCAGGAATCTCAATCATTAACATTTTGGTTCCATTCCCTCTGGGGTACACACACTTGTGCTCAGCCTGGGTGGGGGCTTAGTTCCTGTAGAAGAACTCAGAGATATGTATCAGATGGTTCTGTACATATCTCCTCCTTGAGGAGGAACCTGGACACTGTCCCATGCCTGTACTGCTGTTACTTGATGCCATTCTTTTGTTTCTGGGATCTCTTTCTCCCCCATTTAATAAGTGCTTGAATCTACCCTTTGGAACTCAGGGAAGGTCTAGGAGACTGAAAGCCTTTTTCCCACAGACAAGAAATAAGGGACACAAAAGCTTTTGTACCCAGGAGGACCCCACAGGCCCCTGCTCAGTTTCAATTTCAGAGAAATTTAATCATTCCATTAAGAAACTCCATATCTCATTAGCAGTCATTCTCTGTATTGACCCTCTGCCTCTTTACCGTTGGAAAAGGTTTCTGTTAGGATATTGTATCAGCCAAGGTACGTATGTATGTATAAATTTATGTATGTATGTATGTATCGTGTGTATGTGTGTGTGTGTATGTGGTGTATGGAAAGAGAGAAAGAGAATGACAAAATTCTTTCATCCTTGGGGGATCTCAGCCTTTGCTTCAAGGGCTTCAACTCTTTGGTTGAGGCCCATGCATATTATGGAGGGTAAAGCCACTTTATTAAAATTTTACTGATTTAAATGCTAATCACATTAAAAAAAACTCACAGAAACATATAAACTGGGATTTGGCCAAACAATTGAGCACCATAGCCCAGGCATGTTGACACATAAAATTAACCATTGAAAGTGAAAATGTTGGTCCTCAGTTATGTCTGACTCTTTGTAACCCCATGGACTCTAGCCCGCCAGGCTCCTCTGTCTGTGGAATTCTCCAGGCAAGAATACTAGAGTGGAGGATTCATGTCAATGTATGGCAAAACCAGTACAGTATTGTAAAGCAAAATAAAGTAAAAATTAAAAAAAAAAAAAAAGAATACTAGAGTGGGTTTTCATTTCTTTCTCCAGGAGACCTCCCTGACCCAGGGATCAACCCTGGATCTCCAGCATTGCAGGCAGATTCTTTACCATTTGAGCCACCAGGGAAGCCCTAAATTAACCATTACAGATGTGGTAAAGGCTAAGGGAGAGATAAGGGGCTATGTTTAATAAGTGAAGCATGACCTGCACAGACCACTCCTGTTTTCTCAACCCATTTCCTGAGACAAGTGTGTGTTCATGTGTCTGTTACATCTTCTGTTCATTTCCACTTGGTACTAATATTGGTACTTGCTAGAGTATGAGTAAAGCCAACCCAAAACTTAAAATAGTATTCACAGGAAAGGCCTCCAAGTCTCTTCATTCTTTGATTATATTTCCTCTTCCCTTTGCTCCTCCCTCACTCACAAAGTCCTGTTCACTTAGTCTCTGTCTATTCCTTAGGCAAATTTCAAATTGCAGCCAAATCTACTCTTTTTAAATAGCCCTCCTGACTTTGTCTTTTCCTTCTTTCATACAGCTCAGATTCATTTGGATTTCTGGCAAAATCTTGGATTTATCCACAATATGAACAAGTATTTTACCAACACCACTTCTAAGATCTCTTGAAGATCTAAAGTTCATTATTATTCTGCTTGGTATCAAGTGAATCTTGAGAGTTGAGTGTTTCCAGAATAAAAAAGGTGGGAGGGGGAGTTGGAAAATATGAGCCTGTTTAAGTGAAGACTGATTAAAAGGGAAAATATTCACATGGATATGTTCATTAAAAACAACAAAATCAACTATACCAAAAAAGTCCATTATCATATGATCCAAACTACTACTATTCTGTATAGTATAACAAAAAAGTTTTCATGCACAGAAAGTATTTTAGTGCTTGCTCAACAAATGAGTAAAAAACTTAAAAAAAATGCTACTTGGAAATGATATTTTTGTCAATATCTTAATAGAGAACATTTTTTAATGTCAGAGTTATTTTTTTTTCTCTTTTTATTTTATCTTTTTTTTAAAAGCTGAGCTTTAGGCCTTGTGAGTACAATATAGTAGATCCAAATCATTATTGACTGTTCAGAAAGAGCTGCACTTTAGCCAGGATGTAAGGGAAACAACTCCTTGGGGAGGCTTTATTTGACCTGAAAAAGTTGTATTATTATTACTATTATAAGAAAAAATGGAATACGATTTAATTGGGGATATAACAAACCATATGTGAAGTAACAGATTAAGAAACCAAAGTGAAAGACTGAGTTTATTGAGAAAATGTTCTGTAAGCATAAAATATGATACAATTTTGAATTTTGAAAGACTGGACATGGAAAAATCAGAGAAGATTTTAAATCTATAATGAAGAGTGTATAATGTTCTATCACTAATGCCAATAACGTAGAACACTTCTAATTTCCATCTGTTGTCAACTAATTGACTTTCAGTATTTTGTGTAAACTCTGTATACACAGGTGCATATATAAGCACTCAAATAGTTATTTCAAGGTGCATGACCATGTGGGGCTTCCCTCGTGGTTCAGACAGTAAAGAATCTGCCTGCGATGCAAGAGACCCAGGGACCAAGCCTGGAAAGGTCCCCTGGAGAAGGAAATGGTTACCCACTCCAGTATTCTTGCCTGGAGAATTTCATGGACAGAGAAGCCTGGCAGTTCATGGGGTGGCAAGGAGTTGGACATGACAGCAACTAACAACAATCTGTACAAAGTAAAGCAAAATCCTACAGTCCTTCATATAAGCACTTTGACCAACAACATTAGAATGTTACCTTTGTTTTGTGCTTCATTTTCTGTGGAAAATGTTTACTCTGAAAAGGTAGCACTACTTGATTCCTCTTGATAGTCATGCAGACGTCCTTTAAGAGAGCCTAGCAAGAAAAGATCAAGTGTAGGACATGGAGAGGAACACACATTGTGGCCACTGTTTCTTTTTGCGTTGGCTTAACATTCGAACAGAGGATGAGATGGTTGGATGGCATCACCAACACAATGGACATGAGTTTGAGTAAGCCCTGGGAGTTGGTGATGGACAGGAAGGCCTGGAGTGCTGCAGTCCATGGAGTCACAAAGAGTCAGACACAACTGAGCGACTGAACTGAACTGACTGAACATTTGGTAACTAAGTCTTTGCTGGACCAAGCAGAGATAATGGGAAACACAGAGAAATTCTAACAAAAAGACTCTTTTATGTTCCTCCCTATTTAAACACCTAACTCATGTTATAGCTAATTCACAGTGAGCACTCTGTTCCTAGAATAGGTCCTCTGTCTACATTCTTTGAATGGCTAACTCATTGACTCAATATTCATTGACACAGTATCATTCAATGACACTTATTTTCTGGACAGAATGTTGGGCACATCCATACCCCTCACATTATTGAAACACAGATGTAGGGAAGCAAAACATGCCACACAGACGTAGAGAAGCAAAACATGCCACCCCAAAATATCCCTTTGGTATCCAGATTGCTTTGAGCTGAAATGATCAAGGCCCAAAAGATGCAGGAACTTTGCGCATAGCCTTAACAGCCTAAAGATGTATATAGAACTTTTCCAGGAAGGGATCTGTCACCACAGATAATTATGTGCTGTGCTTAGTTGCTCAGTCATGTACAACTCTTTGTGGCCCATGGATTGTAGCCCACCAGGCTCCTCTGTCCATAGGATTATCCAGGCAAAAATATTGGAGTGGGTTGCCAGGCCCTCCCCTAGGGGATCTTCCCAACCTAGGGATCGAACCCAGGT
Organism: Oreotragus oreotragus; assembly: GCA_006410675.1. NCBI lineage: Eukaryota > Metazoa > Chordata > Mammalia > Artiodactyla > Bovidae > Oreotragus > Oreotragus oreotragus. The sequence goes on from SJYX01008869.1 coordinate 116,600, forward strand.
TTCCCACGTTGCAGATAGATTCCTTACCCTCTGAGCCACCAGGCAAGTCCACAGGTAATTATACTGCAAACTAGATATGTAGACAGGGTCTTCCCCAGGTATCAGTTCAGTTCAGTTCAGTTGCTCAATGATGTCTGACTCTTTGAGACCCCATGAATTGCAGCAAGCCAGGCTTCCTTGTCCATCACCAATTCCCAGAGTTCACTCAGACTCACATTCATTGAGTCAGTGATGCCATCCAGCCATCTCATCCTTCTTCATCCCCTTCTCCTCCTGCCCCCAATCCCTCCCAGTATCAGAGTCTTTTCCAATGAGTCAACTCTTCGCATGAGGTGGCCAAAGTACTGGAGTTTCAGCTTTAGCATTATCCCTTCCAAAGAAATCCCAGGGATGATCTCCTTCAGAATGGACTGGTTGGATCTCCTTGCAGTCCAAGGGACTCTCAAGAGTCTTCTCCAACACCACAGTTCAAAAGCATCAATTCTTTAGCGCTCAGCCTTCTTCACAGTCCAACTCTCACATCCATATATAACTACTGGAAAAACCATAGCCTTGACTAGATGGACCTTAGTCGGCAAAGTAATGTCTCTGCTTTTGAATATGCTATCTAGGTTGGTCATAACTTTTCTTCCAAGGGGTAAGCATCTTTTAATTCCATGGCTGCAATCACCATCTGCAGTGATTTTGGAGCCCCTCCAAATAAAGTCTGACATTGTTTCCACTGTTTCCCCCTCTATTTCACATGAAGTGATGGGACCGGATGCCATGATCTTCGTTTTCTGAATGTTGAGCTTTAAGCCAACTTTTACACTCTCTACTTTCACTTTCGTCAAGAGGCTTTTTAGCTCCCCCTCACTTTCTGCCATAAGGGTGGTGTCATCTGCATATCTGAAGTTATTGATATTTCTCCTGGCAATCTTAATTCCAGCTTGTGTTTCTTCCAGTCCAGCGTTTCTCATGATGTACTCTGCATATAAGTTAAATAAGCAGGGTGACAATATACAGCCTTGATGTACTCCTTTTCCTATTTGAAACCAATCTGTTGTTCCATGTCCAGTTCAAACTGTTGCTTCCTGGCCTGCATACAGATTTCTCAAGAGGCAGGTCAGGTGGTCTGGTATTCCCATCTCTCTCAGAATTTTCCACAGTTTATTGTGGTCCACACAGTCAAAGGCTTTGGCATAGTCAATAAAGCAGAAACAGATGTTTTTTTGGAACTCTCTTGCTTTTTCCATGATCCAGCGGATGTTGGCAATTTGATCTCTGGTTCCTCTGCCTTTTCTAAAACCAGCTTGTATATCAGGAAGTTCATGGTTCACGTATTGCTGAAGCCTGGCTTGGAGAATTTTGAGCATTACTTTACTAGCATGTGAGATGAGTGCAATTGTGTGGTAGTTTGAGCATTCTTTGGCATTGCCTTTCTTTGGGATTGGAATGAAAACTGACCTTTTCCAGTCCTGTGGCCTTTGCTGAGTTTTCCAAATTTCCCCAGGTATACATGTTACTAAACCACAACTGAAGTGACTTAGCAGCGGCAGCAACAGCAGCAAACCTTGTTTGTTTTTCTCTCATTAATCTGTTTCATGTCATGTTAATTCTTAAGGTTGGAGGTATGTTACATATTCTGATTCCCAACTGTACCCATTTTAAAGAAATTATTTTGTTTTCCTTCATCACATAAAACTTCTGTCCCATTGAAACTATTAAACAGTCTACTCCTTTATTTAGGATACCCAAAGCCAACATACCTCCACCCTCCACAAAATCATCATATCTGGTTTGTGAAGTCTAGAATACACTCATCAGTTTCAAGGCTACTGTGCTCTGTCTTCCATGATATGAACATGCCTATTTAAGAAAATATTTTATAGATATTAGTATCAGGATCCACTGTGAAAGGAAATACTTGTACATCAGTATAATTTGTAAAGACCTGGGAATCACATTTATTTGTAGGAAAAAAACAAATGCCTCAAGGACTATTCTATTAGACCTGCCTTCTCATAAGAACCAGGCGTGTCTTCTCATCATAGCTGAAATTCCATTATGCTTGGTGTGTTTCAACAGATTTATACATGCTTTTTAATTCAAAAAAAGAGAAAAGTCAACATCAATCATGGGACATTATGTAGCATAAGCACAATTTACTTGGTAGACTAAGAACTCAGAAGACTGAGGCAGAGATAAAAGAAAAGGAGAGTAACATCATATTTTATAGTTACTTATATTCTAGTTGCCCCAGTCGGCTGAGGGCAGTCTGCCTAGGTTTGCCCTCAAATTATGCTTAATTTTTGTTTATGCTGTTTGATGTCACACCTTCATTTTAGACTAAGAGAAACTCATATCTTTAAAATTTCAATGTTCAGTTTCTAGTGTATTGTCTAGGTCAGCCTTCAGTTTGTAAAAACAACCACAGAAATATGACTGATTGATTCAACAAAAGTGAATAAAGGAGAGAATGGGAAACTGAGAAAGAGGAAAACTGGCAATATTTGATTTATTTCTATCAGAGTTGGAACTCATTTCCTCCAGTTCCTACTGAAGCTTTTAGGAAACAAACAATCATACAGGTGTATCCTAGCTGCAGAACTTGTTCAAGAAGAGGTCGCGGGGGCTTCTATTTTAGGAGCATAAGTGAATTCATTGAGCATAAATGAGACTAAGACATGGAGGAGGGCGATTTTGGCCACCACCAAGGCCCACACCCTGGGTTAGTAGCCAGATCAGGGCAACGGCTCTTCCTTCCATCCAGGCCTCCTTGATTCCTTTCTGCAGGAAGCCCGCATATCTATCCTGGGGTTCAGTACTCAGAAAGCTAGGCCAGCAAGTCACTGTTTCTCAGTAGTGAGGAAAAAGCCCAGTATTTCTCCATAAAAGTGATGCCCTTGCACTCCACTACCCTTCACTTTTCTTCCAAGGAGTAAGCGTCTTTTAATTTCATGGCTGCAGTCATCATCTGCAGTGATTTTGGAGCCCAAAAAAATAAAGTCTGACACTGTTTCCACTGTTTTCCCATCTATTTCCCATGAAGTGATGGGACCGGATGCCATGATCTTCGTTTTCTGAATGTTGAGCTTTAAGCCAACTTTTTCACTCTCCTCCTTCACTTTCATCAAGAGGCTTTTTAGCTCCTCTTCACTTTCTGCCATAAGGGTGGTGTCATCAGCATATCTGACGTTATTGATGTTTCTCCCAGCAATCTTGATTCCAGCTTGTATTACTTTACAGTACTCTATTGGTTTATATTCTTACATTTCTTTCCTTTAATGAGTTAAATGATACTAGCTTTCCAGGCAAAAGGAGAAGAGTATGATTGATTATATAGCATCATTGACTCAATGGACATGAACTTGAGCAAATTCCAGGAAATCGTGGAGGACAGAGTCTGGCATTTATAGTTCATGGAGTTGCAAAGAGTTGAACATGAATTAGAGACTGGACAACAACAATGTATAATAAGGAATAATATATAATGTGAAATAATGTATAATATGAAATAATGTATAATATAAAATAAATGCCATGACTCAAGGAAAAGCTGTGAAAACCATAGCTCCAAACAATGCTGTCTACTTTCTTCTCAGTACAAGGTAGAATTTGAAGGGCAATGGTCCATAATGAATGACAGAGGGAAGAGGAATAAGACAGCAGTGTAGTTTTTGGGATTAGCTCCTCTCTGGGAAAGAAGCCACGAGAGAAAAAAAAAAAAACCTCTTTAAAAGCAGTAGATTTTGTCCAGTCTCTGGAAATTTATTTATCAGCCTGCATGGCTCAAAAGAAAATTTGACCAAATCTCACCTTTCCCTTTTCTGTTTCGTGCAGTGGTCTTCGATCCTACCTTCAAATGCTATACTACCACTTATTTTAACTAAATTTGTCCTCAAAGTCAGGCATTTCAAAATGATGCAACCGGCTGCTCTTGTCTGCCTCTAACCTCCTGGTATAATCTCTCTGTATTAAACTGGGTGGCATTTTTCCCATGGGTCACTGAGACAGTGCTAACTTTATTATATTTTTAATTTTGGTTTTCTTTATTCTTCTTTTCAATATTCTGTTAAGTCTATGAGTGAAATTTTTATTTTAGACCATATGCTTTTTCTTTCTAGAATTTTAATGATTGTTTTTACTATTTTTATTCCTTTGTCAATATTTCCCCAGTTCTTTATTCATCATTTTCCTTTTCTCTGAAGATTTGAAAGAAAAAAAAATTTCTTTCAGATTTTAACATATTTATAATAAGTTCTTTAAAATTTTTGTCTGCTAACAATAACATCTGAATCATCTTGTATTAAGTTGCTATTGATTATTTTTTCTCTTTATTATGTCTAGTAATTTTTTTGTTTTATAGTATACATTATGGTTAATAAATTGTGGAGGATTTTCCATTTTCTATTATTTTTTCTGAATGGAATTTATTTTTGCTCTTATAACAGTAAACTCTGTTTACTAAAACTCCAAAGTCTGTCTCTTAGTAATTCATGTCAGAAGCATTTTGCACTCCACCACCCCTCTTTTTCTTCCCTCTTTCAGTATTTTTGATTTTGCTTTCTGCTAGCTAGGCCACCTGAAATATACTTTGCCTATAATAGTACAAAAATCAAATGACTTATTGGGAAAAGTTTGTATGAAACTTTTTTGACTGTCATCTCTGAGGCTTCTTTCTTTCTGGAATTTCTTTTCCACTCTCTAGCTACTCTGGAAATTCAGAACTCTGTTCTGTGGCAGCAGTTTGTTTCTAATTTCCTTTTATCTTCTCTCCCTGTGCAAAACATCTCTAATATTTGACTTTGAGGCACAATATTCCTAGTAAAAGTATTTACTGTTAAAGTTTCAGTATTATCAAACTAAAATCCCTACATCTTTCACATTTTCACATCAGTATTCCTTGAAGCTCAGTATTCAGATGACAAAGACTGCTTATTTAAACCACTTTCAGTATCTAGAAAGAATAATCAAACTTTACTTTCCTATGGCTTTCCTTCCACTTACTCATCCTTTACTTTGCCATTGCTCCTCTTATAATTTTCTCTTTCCCCACCTGATTTCATGCATTTTCTACACTTTGTTTCCTGCCTCTGCCTTTTTTCTTTCTAATTTACTTTTCTTTCTTTCTCGTTTCTTCATTTAAAAGATGTATTTCTTTTTCATTTTGTTCATTAATGAGGTTATACCTTGTCTCACTTTATTGAAAAGTTATTTGCCATCAACTTCCTTTATTCGAGGTATCAGTCAGCTTTCCACAATAGCTAAAATTCTGCAATTCTGAACGGAGGGGCTATAGCGGGGTTGGGGAACACCCTTTTTACATCAAAGATTTTGAATTTGTGGTAGAATATTTTTTCTATTTACCATAATATATGCTTCCTGTTGAGCACCGAAGAATTGATGCTTTTTTTTTTTAATTTTTATTTTTACTTTATTTTACTTTACAGTACTGTATTTGTTTTGGCATACATTGACATGAATCTGTCATGGGTGTACATGAACTCCCAAACATGAACCCCCCCTCCCACCTCCCAATCCACATCATCCCTCTGGATCATCCCCATACACCAGCCCCTGTGGTGTTGGAGAAGACTCTTGAGAGTCCCTTGGACTGCAAGGAGATCCAACCAGACTATTCTAAATGAGATCAGCCCTGGGTGTTCTTTGGAAGGAATGATGCTAAAGCTGAAACTCCAGTACTTTGGCCACCTCATGCGAAGAGTTGACTCATTGGAAAAGACTCTGATGCTGGGAGGGATTGGGGGCAGGAGGNTCTTGAGAGTCCCTTGGACTGCAAGGAGATCCAACCAGACTATTCTAAATGAGATCAGCCCTGGGTGTTCTTTGGAAGGAATGATGCTAAAGCTGAAACTCCAGTACTTTGGCCACCTCATGCGAAGAGTTGACTCATTGGAAAAGACTCTGATGCTGGGAGGGATTGGGGGCAGGAGAAAAGGGGGATGACAGAGGATGAGATGGCTGAATGGCATCACCGATTCGATGGATGTGAGTTTGAGTGAACTCCCAGAGATGGTGATAGACAGGGAGGCCTGGAATGCTGACATTCATGGGGTCGCAAAGAGTTGGACACGACTGAGCAACTGAACTGAAACTGTATGCTTCCTGTTACATGACAAAAAGAGAGTTAATCACGCTGTTTAACATTTCCTATCCCCCACCCCAACACATACACACACTCAACTCACATACACACACACACGGAGGGAAAAGGAACACAGGATGCTGTCTCAAAAAATTAGAAGTGTATTGGGGAAGAACACCTCTTAAACAAGGACCATAAGTTCTTAAGTATCTATGTGACTTAGTTCCACACTTAATTATGACTCTGCTCAGATGAAATTATTTCAGGGACATCTTCCCACCCAGCCTAACTAAAATAGAAAACCCAGGGCAATATGTTGCCTTCACTTTATATTTTCCTTCTTACTATGACTAGATGATTATTTATTTATTGCTTGTTTATAATGTTTGTTTCCATTTATTAGTTCATTTGGGTCATGGTGGAGAGGTCTGACAAAATGTGGTCCACTGAAGAAGGGAATGGCAAACCACTTCATTATTCTTGCCTTGAGAACCCCATGAACAGTATGAAAAGACANAAAAAAAAAAACTATTCAGCATTGAGTCTAGAATATGGTACCTGTGAACAACTGTTGAATAGAAATAGAATAGATTATGTGTTTCTAAGCCTAAACGGTCCTGTCACGTCAAGTCTGTAATCTAATCCATTTCACCTATGAGCCACAGTCATTCAAATTTCTTCTCTGTTCAAAAAATTTGAATGACTATTTTCCATTTTAGATTAGGAAAACTTGTAAATCCAATAACTATGATCTTTCAGTATATTTCAGCTCAACTTTAAAAAATATAAACCCTCTCTGTTTTCTGATGTATACCCTGCACTAGATCCACATTTGACCTTTAGGCTAACTATCTTGAACATGTTTTCTTTTTGGTTTATATTTCACTTTCCCTATATCTGTGCAATTTCTTATGTACCATTTGAATTCTGTGTTACTTATGATTTGTTTAAATACCTATAGATATTTCTTTGATGTTCTCCTATGGCATAGACTACTTTTTGACTATTTTTGTTTGTGTGTGCATTGTGCTATTCACCATTATACTCCGGTTGCCATGCCTTGCTCATCTTTCCATACCTCCAACCTTCTCAAAGAAAGAATATCTCAAAGCAAAGATTTCATAAACTTAATACAATAGAGTTATTCCAACATGGATTACAATTCTTTTAATAATGGATAGGTTTTATTAGCATCATAGATCTTGATCTGACCTCCTAAGAAAGTATAAATATCGGACTGATGGAGGCAGAGAATAACTGCCTTCCTACTAGACAACAGGAACCCTGTAACTCTAGGCACAGAAAGAGCATGGCATTTTTACGGAAGGCCGAGAGGTACATTGACCTAAGAAAAATGCCAGGGATTATGTCTTGTTGCTACAGTTTCCTGGAAGCATAGACTAAAATAAAAAAGTTCAGCTCTCATATATTTTGTCTCCATGCTCTTGAATTTGGGGGCTATTCATTTTTGTACTGAGACCCCTTTGACTGGAAGCATCAGATTGTATTGGAAAGGTGATAAAAGCTTTGGCATGCAGTTCTACCAAATAAGACCTTGCAAAAGATGAACAGAGGAAAGGAGCCTGGCAGCTATATAATTGAAAGGGAGGGAGGTGAATCAGACATTGTATGTCCTAAGGAATCACATATAGTGTAAGCAGTTCACTGATCTGTATCAACACATTAATGATTTATGTAGCTTTTAATTTACAACACAGACATATCTAAAATAATCAGGTAGAAGTAGGCATTAAAAATTCACTGCATGGGTCATAAAACGATTAGTTATACAAGTGACTTCAGATTTGTATTTCATTAAGGAATAATTTTAATTTACTTTTAAACAGTTTATATACAGAGATTTAAGAACTCTTGCAAGATGATTATGCATACTCCAGCTTTTATGTATCCAATATATTTGAGACACTTGCATCTCCTTTTTTTCTCCTTGCAAGCAGTATTAATTTGTTTGAGAGCACACATCCAAAAAATATGGCTCAATAATTTAGCAAAAACAACTTTAATTTATAGAAAATGCTTGGCATTTCTTTCGTTATTATATGCAATTCATATGGATTTGGGACGAAAGGGGATCTCTTTGTGCTTCAAGTGTGAATCTAAGTTATCTAGTCATTTCTATATCTCCTGGTCACTCAAGGTAAATTTTCAACCTTTCATATCACAGTTACCTTCACAGTATCATATAAGGTTATTTTTATGAGAAATCTTAGAAAGTTTTTGCTCCAATTTTTTCATTTATAGATTAAAAGTTGGCCTTAAATGGTGAAGTGATTTGTTTAAATGCTCACAGGTTGGATGGAACTCAAGTATCCTGATTCCTAGCTGAGTATATGTCTCACTGTATCTTGAGGTTCATTAGCTCCATCTTAGCTGTTGAAACTATTCCTACTGTTTAAAAAGCCAACTTGCTGGTTCACTGGGAGTGTTTATTTTCTGCCTCTTTCCTGATCAAATACTGCAGCAATCTGTAAAAACATAACCAGGCTAGGGGCAGTTTAACTTGAAATTAATCTTATCTAGGCTATTAAGCACCTAGTTTCTCTGGTTCTGCAATTCTATCACAATAAACATTTTGAGATGCTGTTATCAACTCCAAAAACTAACACAATTATATAAAAAGCTTAGCCATTATCAAACTTATCTGGAAGGAAATGTAGCTCATCTTGTCGGCAGCATCTCTGTCCTCAGACTTTTTTTTTTTTTTTTTTT
>SJYX01008869.1:125542-184880 GCA_006410675.1 Oreotragus oreotragus
TTGTCTTCATTCTTTTTTTTTTTTTTTTTTTTCTCTTTCTTTTTTTTCCCCCTAGTTCTTTATTCACTCCATGCTCTTCCCTGGATCTCCTTAGCTCTTGCCTTCAATGGACGGCTGTCATGTGGAACTTTATTGAGAGCCTTCTGAAGCTCATGATAAATCATGCTGCATGCATTGACACTGTCAACCTTGTCTATAACCTTCTCAAAGTCAAAGAAGTTTGGCAGATTTCTGCTCTTGCCTAGATGAGGTTTTTCTCTATCTCTCTGTAGAAGATGATAAGTCTTGTACCTTACACACTGAACAAAGTTTCTATTTTTGACACAAGTTATAAATGCCAAGCTAAATGATCCAGTGAACATTTACTTAAAATATGTAACTTGTGATACATAAGTTATCCATGCCAGGCTAATGTTCTCTTTCTTTGTCTGTCAACTCCACATATTACTTCTAAAATCTTCCGCCTCAGATCCCCATTTTGTCCTTAAAAATTAAGGATAGCAAATGACAATTTAAACATTGAGTTATACATTAGCACATTCAGTGATGTGCCAAATATCCTAAAACCAGACTTGAAAGTCTCACAGCATTTACTGCTATCTCTCTACTTTTGCCATCTGGAGCTCATCATGCCGACTCCAGTCATCATTCTGTGAGGAGTTCTAGGGCTCTATTTAGTGAAAGAAGATGCTAAAACTAACTTTTGTACAACCTTTTTGAAATGGTCTTTTCATATAAACTCCAATTTCTGCAGTTTGCTTTTGTTCACTTAAAATTTATTGTAAGAGATTTTTTAATGATTATATTTCATCCCTTAATTTCCCAGCTTTTTCATTCTATTTATAGCATTTCTATAACTTCATAATCCATTTTATGCTTGCACCATCAGTTATTAAAGCAGCCTGCCAATAATGGTTGTTAAGGTTGTTTCCATTTGGCAATACCTTTGCTTCTGATCTCAGGTCTGACTCTGCCTCTTACTTCTCTAACTTTTGGAGGTTTCCCTTTGCAGGTACTCACTCAGCTTAATTTTAGGATCCTCTGTAACTCATACCCTGGCCTCCCTCCCATCTCCAACCTAATATCAAAAGCATAACCTGCTCTTCTCTAATAATAGCCACTTTATCCAATGAAACTTTATACTTTTTAAATTTTAACTCCTTTGATTTAACTCCTAAGTGATTCTTTGCCTGACACTGTTTGGGCATAACTGTCTTTTCCATGGAAAAGTTTCTTGTCATTCATTCAGCTGTCCTTGACACTCTGGCCTGGGCTCATTCTGCAGTCTCTGTCTTCTTAATGCCCTATTTCAATCTGAGCTCTTGACAAAAGGGACTGGGTCTTAGCATCCAGGGGTCCTCGGAATGCTATCCTGAGTGCCTTACACTTAGTGGGCACTCACAGAGTATTTTTAGATTGGAAGAACATTAAATTGATCTTGCCTTCACATCCATTTAGATGATACGTCTCTTTACTTTGTGTCTTTCACTGCATTGCATGTGTTTTATACACACACACACACACGTGATATATTCACAAGCATTTATATCTGTTGTATGCATGCATGCTCAGTCACTCCATCGTGTCTGACTCTTTGGAACCCCGCGAACTATAGCTCACCAGGCTTTCCTGTTCACAGGATTTTCTAGGCAAGAATACTGGAGGGAGTTGCCATTTCCTCTCCCAAGGGATCTTCCTGACCCAAGGATCTAACCCACGTTTCCTGCGCGTCCTGTATTGGCAGGCAGACTCGTTACCGCTCTGCCACCTGGATTCTTTACCACTGCCTCACTAAGGAATCCCACTAAATGAGAGAGATCAAGCACTGGAGGTTGAAGAATGTATTTAGATGCTCCAGTTAATACAGTAAGTGCTGTCTGCTGATGTTGTATCCATTGTTTAGTTCTCATTTGTAATCTCATCAAGTGCAGCCATCAGATTTTAAACTATTTTTCATTCAATTCTGAGACCATCCCAGTATTCTACACATGATAATATTTAATAGATACCTGTTGATTGGTATTCCTGGGGATAATAATCAAAATACTGAGTAGCCATAAGAGATGTTCAACCAATCAAAATAGAAGTTGGTCATAAATATTCCATAAAGTTATACCTGTGCATACTGCCTTAATACCCTGGATATATCCTGTAAAGAAAAATAAAACCTATATGTGAATTAATTAGAATCCCAGAATATCCAGATTGCCAAAATAAATTTACATAGAAGAATACTCTTAATGTGATGGGAAGTTAGATTAATCTCACAAGTATTTATTAAAAATAATTATATCCTGGGCTGGTTGGTCCAGGCATAGTCTAAATTCTTCCTGTTCATCTAATATGCATTTTCCTTCTGTTCTCTTTTTAACTAAAGAAATTGCATATGGAAGGAAATGACTAAATCTAAGGCAATATCCGAGAGATAATTTGACAGTTCTGAGTTGCTAGAATTACCCAAGTAGTTTCCCTGAAGCCTCTAGTCCTGGAATGTACTAGAGATATGTTATTCTAATGAAGATTAAGGATTTCAGTAAAGAAAACTTGCTCTATTTTCCAAAATTTGAATGTTGGTATATCCTCATAATGGCAAACCAGGGAGGCCCTGTTGATTTTAGTTTCAAGCTGTAATTGAGACTTGTATTCTAACCAAGGCAGTTCATTGTCAATGAGCTAAATCCATGTGGAGAAACTAAAAACCAAAGCTGGGAGACTGAATACCAATGCAAATGCCAAAGAGTAAAAGAAGATTTTTGTTGTTGTTGTTGTTGCAGAGGTGTAAACAAGAAAGAAACAGTTCTAAATAGGAACTTGGCAAAAAAGACCAGGCTGGAACCTAGGTTATATCCCTGGGGCATCTTTTATATTCATCTCTGTTTAGTTTTGGCTGCAGAGCTTCTAAGGGTGATCTGTATTCAAGGAAGACAGGAGACTTCTTTCTGAGTATCAGGAGATACTGACTTCAGAATCTGAGCTCTAAAACAATAAATGTGTTCATCCTTTCTTTTGTTATTTACTTCAGTGAGCATCCTTCAGGTCTTACCAAGTGCTAGGCTGGTGCTGGGGAGGGGGTGTTCAGTGAGAGCACTTCTCCCTCAGAAGTGAATTTCTACCCTCAACACTTTACTCAAGAGAGGAATTGGGAGGAAATGGACAAACATAAACAAACAACCAGGTAAGTTTTAGGTGATAATGAGCCAAGAAGAAAACAAATAGAGTAAGATATAGAGAAAGAAGGGGGCTTCCCTGGTGGTTCAGCAGCAAAAAATATGCCTACAACTAAAAAAAAAAACTATTCAGCATTGAGTCTAGAATATGGTACCTGTGAACAACTGTTGAATAGAAATAGAATAGATTATGTGTTTCTAAGCCTAAACGGTCCTGTCACGTCAAGTCTGTAATCTAATCCATTTCACCTATGAGCCACAGTCATTCAAATTTCTTCTCTGTTCAAAAAATTTGAATGACTATTTTCCATTTTAGATTAGGAAAACTTGTAAATCCAATAACTATGATCTTTCAGTATATTTCAGCTCAACTTTAAAAAATATAAACCCTCTCTGTTTTCTGATGTATACCCTGCACTAGATCCACATTTGACCTTTAGGCTAACTATCTTGAACATGTTTTCTTTTTGGTTTATATTTCACTTTCCCTATATCTGTGCAATTTCTTATGTACCATTTGAATTCTGTGTTACTTATGATTTGTTTAAATACCTATAGATATTTCTTTGATGTTCTCCTATGGCATAGACTACTTTTTGACTATTTTTGTTTGTGTGTGCATTGTGCTATTCACCATTATACTCCGGTTGCCATGCCTTGCTCATCTTTCCATACCTCCAACCTTCTCAAAGAAAGAATATCTCAAAGCAAAGATTTCATAAACTTAATACAATAGAGTTATTCCAACATGGATTACAATTCTTTTAATAATGGATAGGTTTTATTAGCATCATAGATCTTGATCTGACCTCCTAAGAAAGTATAAATATCGGACTGATGGAGGCAGAGAATAACTGCCTTCCTACTAGACAACAGGAACCCTGTAACTCTAGGCACAGAAAGAGCATGGCATTTTTACGGAAGGCCGAGAGGTACATTGACCTAAGAAAAATGCCAGGGATTATGTCTTGTTGCTACAGTTTCCTGGAAGCATAGACTAAAATAAAAAAGTTCAGCTCTCATATATTTTGTCTCCATGCTCTTGAATTTGGGGGCTATTCATTTTTGTACTGAGACCCCTTTGACTGGAAGCATCAGATTGTATTGGAAAGGTGATAAAAGCTTTGGCATGCAGTTCTACCAAATAAGACCTTGCAAAAGATGAACAGAGGAAAGGAGCCTGGCAGCTATATAATTGAAAGGGAGGGAGGTGAATCAGACATTGTATGTCCTAAGGAATCACATATAGTGTAAGCAGTTCACTGATCTGTATCAACACATTAATGATTTATGTAGCTTTTAATTTACAACACAGACATATCTAAAATAATCAGGTAGAAGTAGGCATTAAAAATTCACTGCATGGGTCATAAAACGATTAGTTATTCAAGTGACTTCAGATTTGTATTTCATTAAGGAATAATTTTAATTTACTTTTAAACAGTTTATATACAGAGATTTAAGAACTCTTGCAAGATGATTATGCATACTCCAGCTTTTATGTATCCAATATATTTGAGACACTTGCATCTCCTTTTTTTCTCCTTGCAAGCAGTATTAATTTGTTTGAGAGCACACATCCAAAAAATATGGCTCAATAATTTAGCAAAAACAACTTTAATTTATAGAAAATGCTTGGCATTTCTTTCGTTATTATATGCAATTCATATGGATTTGGGACGAAAGGGGATCTCTTTGTGCTTCAAGTGTGAATCTAAGTTATCTAGTCATTTCTATATCTCCTGGTCACTCAAGGTAAATTTTCAACCTTTCATATCACAGTTACCTTCACAGTATCATATAAGGTTATTTTTATGAGAAATCTTAGAAAGTTTTTGCTCCAATTTTTTCATTTATAGATTAAAAGTTGGCCTTAAATGGTGAAGTGATTTGTTTAAATGCTCACAGGTTGGATGGAACTCAAGTATCCTGATTCCTAGCTGAGTATATGTCTCACTGTATCTTGAGGTTCATTAGCTCCATCTTAGCTGTTGAAACTATTCCTACTGTTTAAAAAGCCAACTTGCTGGTTCACTGGGAGTGTTTATTTTCTGCCTCTTTCCTGATCAAATACTGCAGCAATCTGTAAAAACATAACCAGGCTAGGGGCAGTTTAACTTGAAATTAATCTTATCTAGGCTATTAAGCACCTAGTTTCTCTGGTTCTGCAATTCTATCACAATAAACATTTTGAGATGCTGTTATCAACTCCAAAAACTAACACAATTATATAAAAAGCTTAGCCATTATCAAACTTATCTGGAAGGAAATGTAGCTCATCTTGTCAGCAGCATCTCTGTCCTCAGACTTTTTTTTTTTTTTTTTTCTCTTTCTTTTTTTTCCCCCTAGTTCTTTATTCACTCCATGCTCTTCCCTGGATCTCCTTAGCTCTTGCCTTCAATGGACGGCTGTCATGTGGAACTTTATTGAGAGCCTTCTGAAGCTCATGATAAATCATGCTGCATGCATTGACACTGTCAACCTTGTCTATAACCTTCTCAAAGTCAAAGAAGTTTGGCAGATTTCTGCTCTTGCCTAGATGAGGTTTTTCTCTATCTCTCTGTAGAAGATGATAAGTCTTGTACCTTACACACTGAACAAAGTTTCTATTTTTGACACAAGTTATAAATGCCAAGCTAAATGATCCAGTGAACATTTACTTAAAATATGTAACTTGTGATACATAAGTTATCCATGCCAGGCTAATGTTCTCTTTCTTTGTCTGTCAACTCCACATATTACTTCTAAAATCTTCCGCCTCAGATCCCCATTTTGTCCTTAAAAATTAAGGATAGCAAATGACAATTTAAACATTGAGTTATACATTAGCACATTCAGTGATGTGCCAAATATCCTAAAACCAGACTTGAAAGTCTCACAGCATTTACTGCTATCTCTCTACTTTTGCCATCTGGAGCTCATCATGCCGACTCCAGTCATCATTCTGTGAGGAGTTCTAGGGCTCTATTTAGTGAAAGAAGATGCTAAAACTAACTTTTGTACAACCTTTTTGAAATGGTCTTTTCATATAAACTCCAATTTCTGCAGTTTGCTTTTGTTCACTTAAAATTTATTGTAAGAGATTTTTTAATGATTATATTTCATCCCTTAATTTCCCAGCTTTTTCATTCTATTTATAGCATTTCTATAACTTCATAATCCATTTTATGCTTGCACCATCAGTTATTAAAGCAGCCTGCCAATAATGGTTGTTAAGGTTGTTTCCATTTGGCAATACCTTTGCTTCTGATCTCAGGTCTGACTCTGCCTCTTACTTCTCTAACTTTTGGAGGTTTCCCTTTGCAGGTACTCACTCAGCTTAATTTTAGGATCCTCTGTAACTCATACCCTGGCCTCCCTCCCATCTCCAACCTAATATCAAAAGCATAACCTGCTCTTCTCTAATAATAGCCACTTTATCCAATGAAACTTTATACTTTTTAAATTTTAACTCCTTTGATTTAACTCCTAAGTGATTCTTTGCCTGACACTCTTTGGGCATAACTGTCTTTTCCATGGAAAAGTTTCTTGTCATTCATTCAGCTGTCCTTGACACTCTGGCCTGGGCTCATTCTGCAGTCTCTGTCTTCTTAATGCCCTATTTCAATCTGAGCTCTTGACAAAAGGGACTGGGTCTTAGCATCCAGGGGTCCTCGGAATGCTATCCTGAGTGCCTTACACTTAGTGGGCACTCACAGAGTATTTTTAGATTGGAAGAACATTAACTTGATCTTGCCTTCACATCCATTTAGATGATACGTCTCTTTACTTTGTGTCTTTCACTGCATTGCATGTGTTGTACACACACACACACACGTGATATATTCACAAGCATTTATATCTGTTGTATGCATGCATGCTCAGTCACTCCATCGTGTCTGACTCTTTGGAACCCCGCGAACTATAGCTCACCAGGCTTTCCTGTTCACAGGATTTTCTAGGCAAGAATACTGGAGGGAGTTGCCATTTCCTCTCCCAAGGGATCTTCCTGACCCAAGGATCTAACCCACGTTTCCTGTGTGTCCTGTATTGGCAGGCAGACTCGTTACCGCTCTGCCACCTGGATTCTTTACCACTGCCTCACTAAGGAATCCCACTAAATGAGAGAGATCAAGCACTGGAGGTTGAAGAATGTATTTAGATGCTCCAGTTAATACAGTAAGTGCTGTCTGCTGATGTTGTATCCATTGTTTAGTTCTCATTTGTAATCTCATCAAGTGCAGCCATCAGATTTTAAACTATTTTTCATTCAATTCTGAGACCATCCCAGTATTCTACACATGATAATATTTAATAGATACCTGTTGATTGGTATTCCTGGGGATAATAATCAAAATACTGAGTAGCCATAAGAGATGTTCAACCAATCAAAATAGAAGTTGGTCATAAATATTCCATAAAGTTATACCTGTGCATACTGCCTTAATACCCTGGATATATCCTGTAAAGAAAAATAAAACCTATATGTGAATTAATTAGAATCCCAGAATATCCAGATTGCCAAAATAAATTTACATAGAAGAATACTCTTAATGTGATGGGAAGTTAGATTAATCTCACAAGTATTTATTAAAAATAATTATATCCTGGGCTGGTTGGTCCAGGCATAGTCTAAATTCTTCCTGTTCATCTAATATGCATTTTCCTTCTGTTCTCTTTTTAACTAAAGAAATTGCATATGGAAGGAAATGACTAAATCTAAGGCAATATCCGAGAGATAATTTGACAGTTCTGAGTTGCTAGAATTACCCAAGTAGTTTCCCTGAAGCCTCTAGTCCTGGAATGTACTAGAGATATGTTATTCTAATGAAGATTAAGGATTTCAGTAAAGAAAACTTGCTCTATTTTCCAAAATTTGAATGTTGGTATATCCTCATAATGGCAAACCAGGGAGGCCCTGTTGATTTTAGTTTCAAGCTGTAATTGAGACTTGTATTCTAACCAAGGCAGTTCATTGTCAATGAGCTAAATCCATGTGGAGAAACTAAAAACCAAAGCTGGGAGACTGAATACCAATGCAAATGCCAAAGAGTAAAAGAAGATTTTTGTTGTTGTTGTTGTTGCAGAGGTGTAAACAAGAAAGAAACAGTTCTAAATAGGAACTTGGCAAAAAAGACCAGGCTGGAACCTAGGTTATATCCCTGGGGCATCTTTTATATTCATCTCTGTTTAGTTTTGGCTGCAGAGCTTCTAAGGGTGATCTGTATTCAAGGAAGACAGGAGACTTCTTTCTGAGTATCAGGAGATACTGACTTCAGAATCTGAGCTCTAAAACAATAAATGTGTTCATCCTTTCTTTTGTTATTTACTTCAGTGAGCATCCTTCAGGTCTTACCAAGTGCTAGGCTGGTGCTGGGGAGGGGGTGTTCAGTGAGAGCACTTCTACCCTCAGAAGTGAATTTCTACCCTCAACACTTTACTCAAGAGAGGAATTGGGAGGAAATGGACAAACATAAACAAACAACCAGGTAAGTTTTAGGTGATAATGAGCCAAGAAGAAAACAAATAGAGTAAGATATAGAGAAAGAAGGGGGCTTCCCTGGTGGTTCAGCAGCAAAAAATATGCCTACAACACAGGAGCCACAGGAACTGTGGGTCCAATCCCTGGGTTGGGAAGATCTCTGGAGGAGGGCATAACAACCCACTCCCAGTATTCTTGCCTGAAGAATCCCATGGACAGAGAAGCCTGGCAGGCTACAGTCCCAGGGGTTGCAAAAAGTTGGACACGACTGAGCGTGCATATAGAGAAAGGGGCGGGGCTCAGAGAACTATTTCAGTGAACACTGTCCAAAGAGGTGACCTTAGAGCTTAGGAAAGGAAGCCATGAAGCCATCTGGAGGAGGCTGTCCTAGGAAGAGGCAACAGAAAGTGTGAGTTTCCCCCTAGGAGGCAGCTGTCCTATTCACAGAATAGCAACAAATAAAGCGCAGTATAATGAATTTACAGAGTGGGAGTGTACCACGAGTCACAGAGGTAGGCAGGGGACAGAGTGGGGTCATCCCAAGTGCAATAGGAAGCACGGTAATGTGTAAGCACGGGGGTAGGGTGAAATGATGTAAGTCCTAATATGGTCACTATGTGAGGAAAAGAGAGAGATGACCGTGAACAGAAGTAGGGAGATGAGTTATAGAACTACTTTGTTAGTCTGGCTAGACGTGATGGAGATGAGATAGGGAGGAAGTGTGCTGAAATATGGTCTGATTCAGTGTATGTTCTAAGAGTTGAGAGTGCTTATTTGTTCACGTGTTGGATGTAGGAAAGGGAAGGGTTGTCATTTGTCTTTATGATTAAAACAACTGAATGAATAGCAGAAGACATTGGGAAGATCTCATTGAAGACAGAGTTAAATCAAGAGTGTGGTTAAGGACACATTAAGGCTGAAATGTCTTTTAGACACGTATATAGGAAGGCTAAAGTAGATGAAAGTGTGAGACTGAAGCTCAGGAAATATGTTCAGGTAATAAAGATTTTTTATAACTTGTATATATAAGTATTTATGTAAGTACTATGTTATAGCATATTATCTAGAGAATTCAAAGTTGTACTTTTGTATTATTTTTGTTACTATCTTTTTCCACCTCTATTAATATAACTTGTTCTGTTGCTTCACCTTCTTTTGGCCCTAATTTACTTGCATGCTTATTTAACATCTTAAAAGTATTTATTGAATACCCATTTTGAAAATGATTAAGAGGTCCAATAAAACTCTATCTTTCTGTATTCTTATGTTTAAAATAATGATGAGTGGTTGTTATCATTTTGGTCTCTGGACTTTTAAAAGCCCTTGAGATCCTTGAGAGATTTAAGGAGGAATCCTTTGAAGGCTAAAGTATTCAAAATTTTCAACCCTGGGTGCGTATTACCTTCTTTGAGAAGTTCTTAAAAAATACTGATGCTGAGATTCCACTTAAAACTGACTAAATCAGAATCTGGGTGACTCCTATATTTTGTATCCCATGAAAACAACCAGTAGTTTAGAGGAACTGGGTTATCAATTAGCCAAATGAGACATACTTAATGTTTCTATTTATGTTATATACTACAGGAGATACTGTAAGAGACATATAATATTTAACCCTTCCCATGAGAAAACTCATACTATAGTTGCTAAAATAGAAACTATCAAATTACTTTATTGAGATAGAAGGTAAGACTAATATCTAAAAATTATAAAAGTACTTATACATAGATAAAAGGAAATTTGTACAAAATTGTTGTGGAAATTTATATGTAGTTTCCCAAGATGCTGCTCCTCTGCAAAATCATTTAGAGAAATTTCTCTCTGGAAAAATGTGTCACATTTGCTGGAATATTTTCTATGCTAATAAAGCTTCATCCAATTGGATGGTTTTATTTTTAAAGAAACAGTCATTTTAGAGGTAAATCTGGAGAACTTAGGTAAAAAAAATTTTTTTTGAGGGGAGAGTGATTCTGAACAACTCTTTCTTTTGGATTATAGTACAGTTTGGAGACCATTTTTATACAAGCTCTTTTTATTCAGTCGCTAAGTCATTGTCCAGCTCTTTGCAACCTCATGAACAGCAGCATGCTAGGTTCCCAAATATTTGGAGGTACTAAACATATTTTAAGGATGGCAACATCTTTGGAATTCAGTATATGCTGACAAAGGTCTGTCTCATCAGAGCTATTATTTTTCCAGTAGTCATATATGCATGTGAGAGTTGGATCATAAAGAAAGCTGAGTGCCAGAGAATTAAGGCTTTGAACTGTCGTGTTGGAGAAGGCTCTTGAGAGTCCCTTGGACTGCAAGGAGATCCAACCAGTCAATCCCAAAGGAAATCAGTCCTGAGTATTCACAGGAAGGACTGATGCTAAACCTGAAGCTCCAATACGTTGGCCACCTGATGTGAAGAACTGATTCACTGGAAAAGACCCTGATGCTGGGAAAGATTGAAGGCAGGAGGAGAAGGGGAAGACAGAAGATGAGATGGTTGGATGAAATCACTGACTCGATGGACATGAATTTGAGCAAGCTCTGAGAGTTGGTGATGGACAGGGAAGCGTGGTTTGCTGCAGTCCATGGGTTCACAAAGAGTCGACCATGACTGAGCTACTGAACTGATATACCCTCTCAGTGTGCCTATTTTGGAAGACATTTGAATTCAGTCGAGCTGATTTGCATCTTTAGAAATAATTAATGATAGGATTATATATTTTAATATCATACTGATCTGTGTTGAATAGCATCACTGGTTCAGGACATCCTCCCAATTTTAAGACAGAAACAGATGAGAAAAAGGTAAAGCTGATCGCATTGTACTGTCTGGGCTTCCATAACTGTCAGATGGGAAGACATGGGCCTTCAGAGGCTTCATGGTCTTGGTCTTTGTGCTCTGTATTCTGACTTCTCTCTCTCGTTGTCTCTCCTTCCAGAATCACTTCCATCAATAGACAAGCTAGACATGAATCAGATACCCCAGAGGGCCTTATCATTTGGAAAAGAGAGGCAAGTCTCTTATGAAGCCTGACATTATGAGCCTACTTCAATCCAGGATCTGGGTCCTGGATTCCATGACAAATTCCTGGGTTTGAGTCATCAAAAAGATTCTGGGTTGGCAGGCTGTAGGGACCTAGACATCATGGAGCAGAGACTGAAATAAAGAAGTTTCAGCTTTTATTTCACGAGAATCTAAAATGGCCCACCTAGAGCATTTCTATACCTTTTTAAAAGAAACATATATCTTATAGTATGAAACTTGGATATGGGGTGTTTCTTTGGAGAATCATCCAAAAAGTGATTCTCTTGCCCTTCCTTATCACTTGGGGAACATATAGCACTCAAATATTTAGGACCTTTATAGGCAGATCTTATTTTAGAATTGCAAATTCTTCCTTTCTCTGAAACGTTCAAATTCAAGTCCCTTTTCCAGAAAGGGCTTTGAGCCATCAAAAAGATGATGGTTTTGGAGAGTATAGTACTGGCATTAAGATTCTCTTTGCTTTAGTAAGTCTAATAAGTTTACATTTGCTTGATCAAAATGTTTTTTGGTCAGACTTTTTAGAAAGTTGACAATCAACATTAAAAAAAAAGAAAGTAACCTGGTTAATAGTAGCAGTAATCATGAATCATTGTCATTCCAAGTCAACTTTCTTATGATGACTGGTCCCTGAATCTGATGACTTTGGGGGACCGTTTTAGCTCTGGGAATCTATGAATGATGCTTTTGTAGTCTGTAGGAAAGCAGTCTTACCTTGGCCTTTTTTATTTCCTTGAATTTGGTGCAAAGGTACTTCTCCAGCTATTGATAATTTTTAGTCACTGGCAATTTTGATTAGTGGTTTGTTTTTTCACTTTCTCCTCATTTCTTTGGCCTCTAATGTTACTTGGAATATATTACTTTTT
Source organism: Oreotragus oreotragus (assembly GCA_006410675.1). Taxonomy (NCBI): domain Eukaryota; kingdom Metazoa; phylum Chordata; class Mammalia; order Artiodactyla; family Bovidae; genus Oreotragus; species Oreotragus oreotragus. The sequence goes on from SJYX01008869.1 coordinate 138,074, forward strand.
CATTTTTTTCTAGAATTTTTTTAGAGTTAACATCACTGAAAGTAACTAGACACTATTAGTGATAATGATACAGCTTTTGAATTACCTTATGCTTCACATTTATGATAACAGAGAGTTTTCTATCTCCCAGATGTGTCTAAGAAAGTACACATGCTCACAGGTGTAGAAATGATTTTAAAAAAGAGAGATGGAGAGAGGCATTCAGATGTGATGATTGTGTGTGTGTGTATGTACACATTCTTTCATGATTGCTATTTTACAAAAAGGGAAACAAGTCTAGAGAGGCTGAATAAGTTATCCAAGGTCATATAGTTAATACTTAGCAGAGATGATATTCAAACAAGTTTAATAGATTTTAGAATATTTGAAAAATGTAGATTATTATGTCTATTATTATTACTGTTGGATTTGTGGTAATTAATTTTTAGACCTTAAGAAGCGTTTTATACTCTGTGATTTTTTGATGTAATTTAAATTATTACAAAAAAGACCATTAATGGGAATGAAGTTGAAGGGTGTTGATAGGGAAATTGGATGCTCAGGGAAACATGTTTGAGCCTGTGGTTGAAGAAACCCAGGGGATCAACTGTTATGAATTAAGGAATATGGAGGGAGAAAAAGTTAACTGTGTCTTGAAATGGAATATATACACAGTGGATCAATTGTTGTTTAAAGAATCTTAGAACATTAAATTTGGAAGGGACTTTCCTAGTCATTGAAAAGATATAAATGTTCAGACAGTGAGAAACTTGAGTTACTGAGTATTGTATCAGGAGGCTTACTTAGGTAACCACTGGAAGGTACCAGCTAGGTAGGGCTATAAAAATGCTGACATGTGGAGAGGGGGTCTTTGCATTTGTTATTTTAGCCCTAAAGGGATTTTAAGAGTTCTGTGAGTCCACTTTGTTCATTATCCGGATGAATTTATAGGCCCAGGGGCTTAGTTGAATGGCCATGGTCCCCAAGACAAAAATACAGTTGTCCAGCTGTCCCTTCAATGCTCTTGCCAGATCCCCCCTCTTCTGCTTCCCTGTAGTAGAAATTCACCCTGGGAGGTGCTGCTGCTCCCATCTAACTTTGGCATGACATCTGCCCACTCAGACACAGTTTCCTCCTCAAGCTTGGCACTGAGAAGAGTGTGGCTGTACACCTTCCTAGGGAATGTGGGAAGACAGATGCTGTCTGAGGAGGCGGCTGGGAGTCCTTTGCTTCACTGGCACCCGGGGAACCTGCAAGTATGCAGGCCTGTGTTAGTGTATTCTCAGAGCTCAGTGCTAATAACAGCCTGTGGTGAGACCTTTCCCCAGAAGCTGTGATCTCCCAGGTGGCTGTTGCTTCTAAAACTGGCCCTCTATTCTTCTTGAAGAGAAATCTCTTGGGAATATTCCGCTTAGAAGGACATTCAAGAACAGCAAGTAGAAATGGCTTCTTCATCTCAGAATGAAACTAACCTCAGTCCACCCTCAACAAAAGAGTATGAACAACAAGAAGTGTTTCAGGAGAAGTTTTGTGTGTGGCCTTGCCACATACAGGAATTTAAATCACGTTTTTTTTTTTTTTTTTTTTTTTCGCTTAGAAGGACATTCAAGAACAGCAAGTAGAAATGGCTTCTTCATCTCAGAATGAAACTAACCTCAGTCCACCCTCAACAAAAGAGTATGAACAACAAGAAGTGTTTCAGGAGAAGTTTTGTGTGTGGCCTTGCCACGTACAGGAATTTAAATCACTTTTTTTTTTTTTTTTTTGGATAGGCACACAGGATTACATCTCTTAATATATGGTAACTGTTTTGAGAAGGGAGTGGATAATAATTGATTAGAGTGTAGAGGTTTTGTGATTTTTCTTATTTAAACCCACAGAAATAAAACCTGTTTCAGGGAATAGTATGCTGCTGCTGCTACTAAGTCACATCAGTCGTGTCCAACTCTGTGCAGCCCCATAGACAGCACCCCAGTAGGCTCTCGTCTCTGGGATTCTCCAGGCAAGAACACTGGAGTGGGTTGCCATTTCCTTCTCCAGTGCATGAAAGTAAAAAGTGAAGGTGAAGTCACTCAGTCATGTCCTACTCTTCACGACCCCATGGACTATAGCCTATCAGGCTCCTCCGTCCATGGGATTTCCCAGGCAAGAGTACTGGAGTGGGAATAGTATGACGTGGTGGCAAAGCACAGGAGTAAAAGACTTCATCTTTGTCAGTCCTCGCTACCTTTCCTCCTTATGATTGCACTGTTCTTTAGCTTTGTTATTTGTATGTTATTTATCTCGCTAGCCATGTGTTCTCCTCTTGGTAGAATAGAGGTCATAACTAATACTAATTTGTATCTTCAATTATGCACATTCTCTGAGGTTACTTTGCAGTATCTTGTTTAAAAACAGCAATGGGACTGATAGTATTATCCTCATTCTGTAAGTGAGAAGACTACACCTGAGAGAGAGGAGATGAATTGCTTATTCTTGTGGAAGTCACTGGTGGCACTGCGCCTTGATCTCTGGCCATCTGATGGTGGGGCCAGCACCCTCTANTATGCACATTCTCTGAGGTTACTTTGCAGTATCTTGTTTAAAAACAGCAATGGGGCTGATAGTATTATCCTCATTCTGTAAGTGAGAAGACTACACCTGAGAGAGAGGAGATGAATTGCTTATTCTTGTGGAAGTCACTGGTGGCACTGCGCCTTGATCTCTGGCCATCTGATGCTGGGGCCAGCACCCTCTCAAATATACCAGTCATCATGGTCAAAGAAAGCCCCACCACCAATCATTGCATTGTACCCCAACTGGGGCCCCAACTTCCCTGACTGTCAAGAACATTGAGTAGGTGGTCTTGAAGTTGTCCAGTGAAAGGATTAATGCAATCCTGTCGAAAGTAGCTTTAAAATCCTGATTAGAAATCACTCTCTCTTGCACTGAATTTGTCTCAGGAAATAGAGAAAAGAGAAGCTGTTTAGAGACGTGGTTAAAACTCCAGGTTTGGCAGTCAAGCTGCCTGTGATTAAAGATTGGGTCTGATGTTGTATAGCTCGTTCAAAATTGGGAAAGGAGTACATCAAGGCTGTATACTGTTACCCTGCTTATTTAGCTTATAAGCAGAGAGCTGTTGTTTTTGTTTAGTCAACAACAACAACTTGAGCCACTTCCTTTCTTCTCTTGGCCCTTTGTCCTTGATCATTGTTGTTCAGTCACCCAGTCATGTCTGACTCTTTGCAACCCCATGGACTGCAGCACGCCAGGCCTCCCTGTCCCTCACCATCCCCTGAAGTTTGCCCAAGTTCATGTCCATTGCATCAGTGATGCCATCCAGCCATCTGTCATCCTCTGATGCCCTCTTCTCCTTCTTCCCTCAATCTTTCCCAGCATCACAGACTTTTCCAATGAGTCAGCTGTTCACAGCACATGACCAGAATGCTGTAATTTCAGCTTCAGCATCAGTCATTCCAATGAGTATTCAGAGTTGATTTCCCTTAGGATTGACTGGTTTGATCTCCTTGTTGCCCAAGGGACGGTCAGTAGTCTTCTCCAGCACCACAGTTCAAAGGCATTGATTCTTTGGTGCTCTGCCTTTTTGGGGGCTTCCCTGGTGGCTCAGATGGTACAGAGTTTGCTTGCAGTGCAGGAGACCAGAGTTCAATCCCTGGGTTGGGAAGATTCGTTGCAGAAGGAAATGGCAACCCACTCCAGTATTCTTGTCTGGAAAATCCCATGGACAGAGGAGACTGGTAGGCTACATTCCATGGGGTCGCAAAGAGTCAGACACGATTGAGCGACCTCACTTGCACTTTCCAGCTTCTTTATTGTCCACTTCTCACAATCATACATGACCACTAGGAAGATCATAGCCTTGACTATATGGACTTTCGTTGGCGGAGTAATTTCTCTCCTTGCCCTTGATTGGGCACATGCAATACCAAAGGTGATTCCAACTTCCTCTATCCCACATGAAAAATTACCATCAATTTGATAGTGTCACTAATTCCATGAATCATGTGAGACCTGACTGCACTAGCATCAGCATACCAAGAAGCCCACGTTACTTGTACATCAAATCCCAGGTGAAGGATCATGGACAAGAATCAGGAAATCTTTAGTAAATTAAATTCAGGGGACTTTTCCCTCAAAAATTGTCATTTTACAAATGAGAAAAGTGAGAATCAGAGTGATTTAAATAAATTTGTCCAAAATCAGAGTTTCACTCATTGATTTTAATTGTTTCTAGAATTTCATTTCTGTATGCATTTCCCCACAAAGAAGAAAACAAGGAATCATTTTCCTTTCATAAAAAGAGAGAGAAAGACAGAAGCAAAGCAACAGAATTTATCTTTATGAAAGCAAATTCTGTAGATATTTTGCCAAAAAGGACACATAGTGAAAATGGATTAGTTCATTTGAGTGGTTTGTGGAAAATATATATTTCCCGAAGCAGGTGGTGCTATCAAAGTGAATAGGGAGAAAAATGTCGTGTATGAAAAATATTTTTTTCAAAATGCTATTTTTCAAGTTGAAAAGGAAATGACACAAAATCCTACCACTGACTCTGACAGCATATTCTAATGGGTTCTGGCTATATTTTAGAGAAACACACACCTACATACAAACAAACAAACATTTTCAAAAAGGATATGTATAGAAAACCCTGGAGGTTTTACATTTGTTAGACAAAAGGAAAAAAAAGAAAAGAAAGAAAGACAAACGGCCTGCCAGATAATGAGATGAGTGAGCAAGTAAGTCATTGGAAACTCACAAAATGCTCTTTTTGGAGACATTTCTAGCACTGTTGATATAGGCAGAACACGGATAGAATAAGAAGCAAACCATTACCCCATGGGTATTTTAGCAAAATTGCAGAATTCAGCACTTAAAAAAATAGCTCCATGGATTAATGTGCAAATTAATTTCCTTTTAGTGTATTTTTATCTTATTTTTTCTGTTTTTTTTTTTTTTTTTAAACTAGTAGTAATTCAATTTAACAAACATTTACTGAGTTCTGGTCATAGAATGTGGTTTGAATCATAGTGGACATTAAAAGGCATTTGAAAATACCAGAAACAATGGGAAAATGCATTCATTCAGTAGGAGAATTAGCCTATTCCATTATGTACTAAACTATATGTCAGTCTCTGCTTTCCATAGAGACCATGTAATTCATCATCCTCACGGGGATACTTTTTTCATCTTTCTATTGAAAGATAATCTACATACCCCAAAGTGCATATATCATAATTATCCAGCCTCATGCCATTTTACTCTGTGCTTGTGGAGTTACCAATCTGTCTGTTGGAAGGGCCAGCCTACCTTTTTCTCCATCTGGACTGGGTGTTCTGTGTGACAGCTACAGTAACAGTGTGCTGTCCACAGCCATTTAAAGAGCTGCTATTCACAGCAGGCCCGAGGGCACGGTCACCCCGAGGGGAAAGGTGAGACTGCAAGCTCAGGGGCGGCCAGTTCTAAGGTTCTGCTTCCTCCTCTGACCCTCACTCTCTTGGGCTTGTGGGCTCCAGGAGGCAGCTGCTTTTCATTTCTAAGCATCCTGAGGACTCAAGTCTCAGCTCTTGAGTGTAGCTCCTCCTGATTCGAGCACATTCTCTAACAAATTTCCCCAATTCTTTTCATCTCTGCCATACAATTTAGTACCTAATTAAATATCTACATTTTCTAGTCACTGTTGCTTTATAAGTAATTGCATAATACAGACCCTAGCAAATTGCAAGTACTCAGTGATTGAAATCCCTACTGAACTTCCTTGCGGGGTTACACAGAAGTTTTCCTAAGAGGACTTAGGTCATTTTCCTGACAAATTTGAGCAGGGTCTTGCTCTTTAATCCTCACATGAGTAATGCATTGATGTCTGTGCAGTGTCTTAAGCTAGAACACTCAGAAACATCACAAATAATTGCACAAATCTCATGCTTAGTACACACTGAGGCACCATCTTGTTGGTTAAATATCCTAAATCTATAGTGATTATGTGTATCACTCTTCATTCTGTTCATAGCACCAATTGTCTTGCTGTTCAAACAGTTTGTTTAACCCAGGGTAGCAAGGCGTGAGTTGAGAGGCTGGAAGGAGACTCCAGGAGCCATAGGAACAGCAGACAAGTTTATTCTCTCCTGGGTGGCATGGCAGCCATAACACAGCCTCTCTCCTGGCTGATGCAGCAACTGTAGCAGCAGCCACAACCTCACTATAATGTAGCCATAACATAGCCATGATGTAATCTCATATAACATAACCATGATGCCGCTCCAATGTACACCCAATGCCAGGGCTTTCATGGTGAAGCTCTTACAGGAATACCCCACAGAGCAGACTGCAACCAAATGAGTACCTCGTGACGCACATGCACAGGGACTCAACGATCTCAGCTATTACATAGTCATTATTTAGAAAACATGAGCTGAGAGAGCCTGAATATTCTGTCTTGGCTAACCTGCTCTTTCCCTACACTATGTTTCCTCATCACCATAGCTAATATCCTCTTCTGGTTCAAATTATTGGTTCTTTTCCAGTTAATATGCTCTTTCCACCATGTTGAAGTCAGAGATGCCTTGTTAAAATGACAATGAAATTGATCCAAAGGCCTGCTTGAAACTACAAATGGCTCTTCTTTGGTGCCAATTCCACAGTATGAAATTTAAGGTCTTTTATGACACCTTACCCAGAATATGCATTCCCAAATGCTTACCAGATTGAGGTCAGAAAAGAAAGATAACTAACCTTGCTATATAACATCTTCCTTGTGTCAGTTGCTCAGTTGTGTTCGACTCTGCGACCCCATAGACTGTAGTCCACCAGATTTCTCTGTCCATGGGATTATCCAGGCAAGAATACTGGAATGGGTTGCCATTCCCTTCTCCAGGGAATCTTTCTGACCCAGGGATATAACTGGGTCTCCTGCATTGTGGGTGGATTCTTTACAGCTGAGCCAACGGTGAAGCCCAACATCTTCCTTGGTGAGGGAAAACTTCAGATTAAATAGCTTCCTCTCCCAGGTTTTACTTAGCAAGCAGAAGCAGACTCAGTTTATGGCAATAAAGGCATTAATTAAGCAGAGTATGGGAAAATGTCAATGAGAATTGACAACTGTGACTTCTCACTTAAAATATTAAGTAAAAGTTGCTCTGTGCCTTTCTCCTCCACCCTCTCCTCTTTCTTGCTCCTCCACTATTTGATTAAATACACTAGAATGAAAACATCAATTCACTCTCATTAGAGGGCAAGACATTGTGAATTAATGAAGTCAGATTTGTGGGCAGTTTGATTCAATTCTATTACTTTCAAGTACTTATGATAACTAGATCTTAATCTTTCTGACATAGAGATCATTAGTTTCATTTAGCACATATGATATTGATCAGCTAAAAAGTCATTTGTAAGTTAGCAAAATATATATGTATATATACACACATATATAAATGCATATACATATATATATGCATTGTGTTTATAGTAAGTCTATATTTATCATTATTGGTTGAAGTAGTTTTTAAATATATGTGTGTTTGTGACTAGCTTGGATTTTCAGAGCTTATTAACTGTTAACATCTTATAGGTGATTAACTATTAAAATACTTTGTTCCTTTGTGCTTTTTTAAGCATGTGCTTTATAGCTCTCACTCCCCTATCTCGTGATGAAGAAATGGTTTTTTTTTTTTTTTAAATCAAATTTTAGTCATATCTCTTCTCAATTCAGTAGGATCTGAATTAAAAGATTTTACTACATGGAGTATCAAGTTAAAATAGAGATGATATTCGGTGCAAGAGATCTCTAATGTAAGCTAAATTTCTTTCTGAGCTCAATGATGAGAGTTTTGAAGCTGTGTGTTACTGGCTGAAAATCTTGAGAACAACAGTGATACAAGCTTCATTATCTGGTGTCATGCTTATAGCAGTGAGGCTTTTGGTTTTAAATGGTATTTATTGAAAAGCTAACCAGACTGTGAGCATTTAATTGAATATATCAATTTTCAGGAGACCAGAATTGTTGTGTTTGCTTAGAAGCTTGTCCCAGAGACTCCCCCTCTACCCCAACACTAGAAATATGTAATAATTTTTTGTCTGAAAAAAAGCTTCAGGTAAAGCTGTAATTTGCTTCTGCAATCATATCAGTTACTTTGGCAAAATGCAACCCCAAATCTCACATGACAGTTTACAAATTAAAACCTGTAGAAATAATTAAAAAAGGAGATATGCACAGGAGTGCTACGTGGAAATGTAAAGCTTCAGCAGCCATCCCAGTTGAGTGATAACTAGACGTGAGACACAAACTAATTGTACTTATCTAGTTCTCTACTTCTCATAGCGAAACTGTGAGCATGGAGCTTCTGCAGCAGGAAGGAAAAGGATGTTCATGCTGTCCTGTTCTCTTAAGGGTTCACAGAATGAAAAAGAAACAGTAAGAGAAAAAATATGACAGTGCGAAATGTTAGCATTTTGGCATTAACAAAATCGTTGTGGAACTTCTTTATTTTTCAAGAAGCTCCATACTCCTTTGCTTCTTTTGTATTCTAGCCAATGACTGATTCAACAAAGGATTTTAGAGCAATTACCTGGTTTGACTTCATTAGTAACTTATTCTTCATACTGAACTTTTAATTCTCCAGAGCCAGATTCTTTACTGTCGTCTTTGTTATTATTATTATTATTTTTTTCTACATAACAAGCACCTGCCTGGGCACATGATGCACATCCAATAATTATTCAAAAAATTAAAGAATAAAGAGAGATGTGGGTTTGTTATTTTTGGGGGAGGAGATCATAATGGTTTTCTAATACACTATTGTTCAGCAGCCTTTTATTTTTTCTTTTCTGGCTTTCTTTTTCTTTTCTTTCTTTTTTTTTTTAAACAGATCTTTCTGCAACAAATCCAGATACAACTCTTAGGGTATCCCAGTGAGATTTTTTCCATCCCAGAGGCCTGGACCCGAACTGGAATAACTGTCAGCAGCAGCATTAATTGCCCCCCTTCTTGGCAGCCAGGGTGTGAAAATTGGTATGGTGAAAGAGACTGAAATTTCTGTTCATCCCAAGAGGTAGCCGGCGGGGACCTGATGCAGCCCATTAGGGGGACAGCTGTGTGCAAGCAAGTTTCATATCTGTCTGAACAGCTCCTGCAGTCTGGGTAAATAAATACTTTAAATCCCTAGAGCCAGCAAACTTCTTCAGGATTTTCTCCTAATCTCGTGGAGCCTGATTGTGTCTGGGTCTAAAGCATTTTCTAATTGCGAGTAATTTACCTTTGGAAGCTCAGGAGCTTGCATCTCAGGGAGTGTGACCACTCAAGGATTCTGGAAGAGAATTGCTCATTTCCCTCTTAGTCCCTTTACAGGAACTCCTTCTGCTTCCTAGGAACCCTCATTTTCTCTTTAGGAGAAGATAAATAATATCCATCCTGTAAGAGTCAAAGTGCAAAGCTCTTTTCAACCACCTGCTTCCACTAAAGACTTCTTCCTCTGAGATTCTGCTTCTCATATATTGCTTACTACTTTCCACTGGACTTGGAAAATGTCCTTTCTATTTCCCAGTCTGCATTGTGTTCTTCCAGTTCAGAATTCATGTTTCTGTAGCATGTCTAGTGCAATATTAGATACACTGAGGGTCCTAGTGCATAGCATGACTGATTCAGTTCAGTTCAGTTCAGTTCAGTGGCTCAGTCGTGTCCAACGATTTGTGACCCCATGAATCACAGCACACCAGGCCTCCCTGTCCATCACCAACTCCCAGAGTTCACTCAAACTCATGTTCATCAAGTCAGTGATGCCATCCAGCCATCTCATCCTCTGTCGTCCCCTTTTCCTCCTGCCCCAATCCCTCCCAGCATCAGAGTCTTTTCCAATGAGTCAACTCTTTGCATGAGGTGGACAAAGTATTGGAGTTTCAGCTTTAGCATCAGTCCTTCCAATGAACACCCAAGACTGATCTCCTTCAGAATGGACTGGTTGGATCTCCTTGCAGTCCAAGGGACTCTCAAGAGTCTTCTCCAACACCACAGTTCAAAAGCATCAATTCTTAGGCACTCAGCTTTCTTCACAGTCCAATTCTCACATCCATACATGACCACTGGAAAAACCATAGCCTTGACTAGACGGACCTTTGTTGGCAAAGTAACATTGTACAGGAAACAGGGATCAAGACCATCCCCATGGAAAATAAATGCAGAAAAGCAAAATGGCTGTCTGGGGAGGCCTTACAAATAGCCGTGAAAAGAAGAGAAGCGAAAAGAAAAGCAGAAAAGGAAAGATACAAGCATCTGAATACAGAGTTCCAAAGAATAGCAAGGAGAGATAAGAAAGCCTTCCTCAGCGATCAGTGAGGAATGAGGAACAGTTCTTCCATGCATTCTTGTCACCTTTTCTTAGTATCTTCTGCTTCTGTTAGGTCCATAACATTAATGTCTTTTATCGAGCCCATCTTTGCCTTAAATGCTCCCTTGGTATCTCTAATTTTCTTGAAGAGATCTCTAGTCTTTCCCATTCCATTGTTTTCCTCTATTTCTATGCATTGATCCGGCTGTGATGGGCCACACAGAAGTGCGCTGGCTGTGATGGACCATGCAGAAGAGTGGCCGAGAGGAGCTACCTCTTGCCCAAGGTCAGGGGCAGCGACTGAGAGGAGCAACCCGACATCCAGGAGTGACGGCTTGATGGGCACAGGAGGACCGAGAGGAGCTACTCCATGTTCAAGGTCAGGAGGGGCAGCTGTGAGGAGATACCCCTCGTCCAAGGTAAGGAACAGCAACTGCACTTTGCTGGAGCAGCCGTGAAGATATACCCCACGTCCAAGGTAAGAGAAACTCAAGTAAGATGATGGGTGTTGCGAGAGGGCATCAGAGGGCAGACATGCCAAAACCATAATCACAGAAAACTAGTCAATCTGATCACATGGACGACAGCCTTGTCTAACTCAGTGAAACTAAGCCATGCCATGTGGGGCAACCCAAGACGGGCGGGTCATGGTGAGAGGTCTGACAGAATGTGGTCCACATAAAAAGGGAGTGGCAAACCACTTCAGTATTCTTGCCTTGAGAACCCCATGAACAGTGTGAAAAGGCAAAATGATAGGATANGGTGGTGGGGGGTTCATGTTTGGGAGTTTAAATAAAAATTTAAACGTATATATTAAAAAAAAAAAACAAAACAAAACAGAATCCCTTGTCTCTGCAGACTCTGCTGGGGCTTCCCTGGTGGCACTAGTGATAAGGAACCACTGCCAGTGCAGGAGACATAAGAGATGCAGGTTTGACCCCGGGGTCGGGAAGATCCCCTGGAGAAGAGCATGGCCACCCACTCCAGTAATCTTGCCTGGAGACTCCCATGGACTGGGGGTCCTGGCAGGCTGCAGTCCATAGGGACACAGAGAGTCGGACACGACTGAGCGACTTAGCATGCGTGCACAGACTCTGCTATATTCTGAAAACAAGGTTTGAGTTCGATTAAAACGGACTCCATCCCTCGGAAAGTTACCATCTACAATGAATGCCATAAAAAGTATTCTTTCTTAGATTTCTGTGTTGCTCCTCCTTCAGATAGCATTAGTTAAAGTTCTGTAGTGCATGCACGTGTGCTAGTTGCTTCCGTCGTGTCCGACTCCTTCTGACCCCATGGACTGTAGCCCACCAGACTCTTCTGTTTGGGATTCTCGAGGCACGAATACTGGAGTGGGTTGCCATGCCCTCCTCCAGGGAATCTTCTTGACCCAGAGATTGAACCCACGTCTCCTGCACTGCAGGAGGATTCTTTACCATTGAGCCACCAAGGAAGCCCAAAGTTCTGTAGTGATTTTATGTATTTCTTGTCCTACTTCAAAGGCTTTCTATCTCTGGAGCAAATGGCATAAGATAGAAATGCATCAAAATACATGCTATTTATCATATGGTTAATTTTAGATCATGCTATACCCAACAGCTATTCATTCAGAGGAAATAGGGTGGTTCTGAAAAGAGCAGGTGCTGTCTCTTTCATTTGTTTTCTTGGAATTGAAATGAGGGCAAAGTTTTCCTTTGTCTTCAAAATCATCAGTAATCCATGGAGTAAGGGGCTTCTCTGGTGGCCCAGTGGCTAAGAAGCCATGCTGCTAATATAGGAGGTACCCAGGTTCAATCCCTGGTCAGGGAACTAGATCCTATGTGCTGCCACTAAGATCCTGTGCAGCCAAATAAATAAATATAACAAATCATAATTATCCATGAATTAAACCTAACCTCCATAAGCAATAATGCCACTGACATTGACATCACTTCAGAGACACCTCCTTGCCTTGATGGTAAGTGTGACACGACATCAACCCCCACCAAACCCACTTCCTTTCCAGCAAATAGAAAACAGTTAAGGACGTGAATTCACTGTCAGGCTTGAACACTGAAGGAGAAAACTGCATTTGCTTCTGGCAAACATGAAGTCAGACCTCTGGTATTTCTTTCTCTTCTGCATCCCAGTTGAAATTCTAGCAGGTAAGTGACTTATTGAATATGCATTATGAAGTTATAACTCAAGTGAACATTAAGAAAAATCAAAGGTGGAAAAGTTAGGCACCAAATAGGAAGTTTTTGTTTGTTTGTTTTTTAGAAAGTAAGAACAATTACAGAAGAGCCCAAGTCCGTGGCTACCAGCATTTATGTCACTGTTTTAAGATGAAAAATGTCTCATCAGATCATGAAAATTTTAAATTATCTGCTTGAAGTTAACTTTTAGTGGGTAAAATAAAAGAGTGGCTTACTGTTCTCAGAGGAAGATGAAAGGCAAAATGACTTGTGTCAACAGAATGAAAATTAAGTAGGCTTGGCATTTGGGCTGGGAGAAAATAAAACGGAAGGGCTTTGAAAAGAAGGAGTTTCATTTTAATCTTATCTGGGTGGTCTTTTGTCAGAAGTGCCCTGGCCACCACAGGGTTTTTTTAGCACTAATGTCAAGGTCCTTGTGAAAGGCCAAGGATCAGTGGCCAACGTAAAACAGTCCATAGCTTCTGAAGACACTAAAAAAAAAAAAAATTCTGAAGTCCTCAATTCTTTCTCTTATATGGTATATATCAGACTCTATTTGAATATTTTAAATAATGCTACCGACGATAAAATTAATATGTGTTTCTTCTACTTCTTACTGGGTATGTTTTCAGTTATTTTCGTTTTATCTTTAAGTCTGGGCCATGTTCGTGAGGTGGGGAAAACACAAAGTGAAGTTACACTACTTTGGGAAGTTTTACTAACACTAAAAGTACAGGCAGAACTTTGGTTGGTATACTGTTATTTAGAGATAAATTTTGCAGTGGTACCAAAAGCAGACTTTATTTTTATCTTCAAAGGAAAAAAAAAAGTGTATTGATCAAATATTTGAGCTTGTGGTGGCTCAAGGTGGCTCCAAAGCTCTTAAGAGGAATGAGGAATTATTTACAGGTCCCAAGGGTAGTTTGGGGCCACTATGCCTTTTCTACACCCAGTGAAATCCTTTAGCTGCGCAAGCAACAAGGGAATAGCACGAGGATCGCTATTCATTCATTCATTCACTCATCCATTCATTCATTCAGCACCAAGAACTTGCTCGTAAGCAGTACCGTGCTGGCCTCTGTGTGTATAATGATGAGCAAAACCAGCTTAGTCCCTGCTCTCATGAAGCTAACTGAAAGGCTGGAGAGAGGCAAATCAGATAATTTTGTGAATGAAATGACAATTACAGACAGAACTCAGTTCTATCAGGGGATGTAACAAAAAAACTTGTGTAGACTGGGTGGATATGGAGGTGCAGGTGGGGGGTGGGGCTCATTCAAATCTTTTAAGTGGTCCTGAGATTTGCAGGACAATTAAGAGTAAATGGGGAGAAATGGTGGGACATTCATATCATGGACATTTCATATCATGAGAAGAGTAAGTGCAAAGGCCCTGTGTCAGGAAGAAATGAAGTAAGTCAGAAAGCAGGAGGAAGGTGGATGTGCCTGAGGACAGAGAGGTCAAGAGTTGGTGATCCTGCAAGATGAGGCTGGAAGGGAAAGCAGAGGCTAGAGTATTCAGACCTTATGTGCCACATGAAGGATTGTGGATTTTCTCCCAAGAACATTGGTTCAAGTCACTGAAGGGGTTGTTTGTACTGTTAGAAAGTGTCCCCAAATGCCAAACCCAACTGGGCACTTGTGGTGATATTATGCTCAGGAGATTCAAATTAACAATGGTGTTACCACTGTGGAAGGATCGATCCAGCCTAGGTGGAATTATTTCCAGTTGTCAGACTAAACTGATTAACACAATGTACTTCTGGAATGATATATATCTTAAATTTTGATGGAATCAAATCAACATTCCCTCTCATCACACAGAAAACCACGCCACGCGACAAGCTGTTTTCCTATTTGACTGGTGGCAGAATTGGAGCATGAATGGCTAGATGGAGATAGTAAACTGCTTGACAATTGTTTTTTCTAGCTGTATTTTGCTCCTTTAATTTATACAATTGATTCAGGTGGTTCAGGGATTTATCATTGCTAAGGCATTCCTTATTAAATGAACTTGAGCATCTGTGCTCCTAATTTAAGGCAGTCTCTGTGCCTTTCTTACGGTTAATTCTTACTGGAGTATAGTTGCTTCACAGTGTTGTGTTAGTTTCTGCTCTACAGCAAAGTGAATCAGCTACATGGATGCATCTATCCTCTCTCTTTTTTGGATTTCCTTTCCATTTAGGTCATCATATTCAAAGTATCGTCACAATCCATTTATTCAGCAACTACTGTTTTAAAGACTAAATGCAAAGTAAAGACCAAAACTGAAGTCAACTAAGTTCTTGCAGCTCTCTTCCTTTGGCATATTTTTAATCCTCCCAACTGGGTAGGCTTTCTCATCCCACGAAGAGGTAGACATTCTTAGTTAATGGTTGAAAAATCTCAGACCAGGAAAGGCCAAATGTTTGGTTACCTAGTATTTAGTGGCAGAACCAAGATTAGAATTCAAATACATCTGATTCCAATATCCACTATCTTTCTGTACCATGTTGAAGTAGTGGAGAAATAACATGAATCTCAAATAAGAGAAATTACCAGTTTTGTTATTTGGTTGGCGAGTTAAGAGGGAAAGAAATCTTGGTGATCCTCAGTCTTCTATTGATCTCAATGTAAAATTTAACAAAATCACCTTCTTTTAATGATTCTGGAACAATAGGAGGTTCTTTGTTGTGGAAGTGTTTGGGGAAAGTGGGACCTTCTGTCTACATAGAAGACGCTCTTTCCAGAACTTATGGGCAATGGAGACCTTGTGGGTGATCTGATGAATTCTGGTTTTGGAAAGACCACTTTGAAAGCAGTGAAGTGCGAATGGCCGAGATGAGATGGTGTTTAATAAATGTGCCTGTCTCATGGTGTGTTCTGGGTGGAAACTGGAAGGGGAACCCTTGGGCTCGTTTTGAGCCTTGATTTTGTCACCCAGGCATTGAAGCCATGGTTCCTGAACTCCATCACCCGAGGAAAAAAACATCTCTTTTGCATCTCCATATGAGATGGTGTTTAATAAATGTGCCTGTCTCATGGTGTGTTCTGGGTGGAAACTGGAAGGGGAACCCTTGGGCTCGTTTTGAGCCTTGATTTTGTCACCCAGGCATTGAAGCCATGGTTCCTGAACTCCATCACCCGAGGAAAAAAACATCTCTTTGGCATCTCCAGCATCTGCTCCTCCCCAGAGTTCAGGGGGAGGAGTTGGGCCAACCTTTGAGCCTCCTCCTTCCAGTGTTTGTACTACATTTGAAAAATCCAAATGGTCCATTTTTCTTTCAGGAGTTGAATTCAGGCCATTTTCTCACTCAGTATGTTGATTTAGTGTGTGTGTGCTCAGCTGTTCAGTTGTGACCAGCTCTTTCCGATCCCATGGACTGTAGCCAGCCAGTCTCCTCGGTCCATGGGATTCGCAAGGCCACAAACTGGTGTGGCTTACTATTTCCTTCTCCAGGGGATCGTCCCATCCCAGGGATCAAACCTGAGTCTACTGAGTCTCCTGCATTGCAGGCAGATTCTTTACTGCTGAGCCACCAAGGAAGCCTTATATTGACTTTACTCCTTCAGCATTATGTTTATTTGTTCCTTGGTTGTGGCATTTTCTTCTATTTTTGTTTAAATGAGGAAGTTTCTTTTACAGGCTACAGAAGTCTACCCTCTGTAATTGGAAAGTTCTGCTACACTTCTTGGTTGACTAAATCATTGTCATATTTAGAGCAGCTGAATTGAATATCTATTTGTTATTATAAATAATAAATCATAATTTAATAATAAAATGACAAAATCATAATAAAATCAATAATGACAATAGGCTTGCTTGACATGTTTATCCCCTACCCCCTGGAGTGACATGAGAACGTCACGATGTTCTCTTTTCACTCCTATATTTTCTGTTTAGTGCACCCTTGCCCCTTACATAGGGCTTCCCAGGTGGCATTAGTGATGAAGAATCCGCCTGAAAGTGTAGGAGACACAGGAGACTTAAGTTCGATCCCTGGGCCAGGAAGATTCCCTTGGAGGAGGGCATGGCAACCCACTCCAATATTCTTGCCTGGAGAATCCCATGGACAGAGAAGCCTGGCAGGCTACAGTCCATAGGCTCACAAAGAGTCAGACATGACTGAAAGTGATTTAGCATGCACACCCCATATATGGGCTTTGTTGAAATAAATGAAAACTTGTAGTTGCAGATCATTGCTAAGTTTCCTCTAACAGTATTTCTCCTCTGACTGAAGGATTCTCTCCTTATACTCACATCACCTCTTTTCAATGGCAGCATCAATCTTGCCATCTGCTCCTGTCTTGTCATCTCTGTTCTTACCCAATGTTCAGAAGACTTCTGTTATTTTCTTCAGATACCCTGAAGTCTCTGAATTTCAGCATGGGTAAAGATGGTTTCCTTTTACTCTAATGAATAACAATTATCTTTCCTGGGAATAAGATTCCTGATCTGTCCTCTTTTCTCTAAATTGTCTGTGGGTATTCATTGACTGTCTGCTGGCTTCTAGGGTTGTGGGTAAATAGTTCCATGCTAGTCTGACTCTCATTACTTTGCAAGTAGCTTAAAAAAATTTCTCTAGAATCTTGTTATTCATTTTAATATTGAAATCAAGAATTCCACTAGGATATGCCTAATTCTGTGAGTGTTTTCACTAACATTGTTTGAGACTGAGTGAGTCTTTCCAAACTGAAGACTTCAGTTCTTTATTTTAAACTTTCGGGATTTTTTTTCTCCCAGTGGTTGTTTAGTCATATCTTTGTCTTTTTTTCCTTCTTTCTAGAAATGCTTATTATTTTCATGAAGGTCTTGAGATCCTTGTTTCGTAATTAGTGAACAAAATGACTTTCATAACTTGCAATTGGTATTAACAACTTCCTCAGATGTAATGGAATATTTTGGTTTTTAAATTGCTAGCAGCATATTCCAATTTCTTAGTAGAAACAAAATGCAAGTGTGTAGAGGGGATTTCAGTTCTCATCTAAGCTTTGCTCACTGTAGTATCCATAGACTTGCTTGACAAAAAAAATTGGCCTCAGTATTCACAGTTGTAAACTGAGCAAAACCCATGGCTTATGCTGACTCTCTATCCTAACAGTGTGACTTTTATACATAAAAGATGCAAAAGATAAAATATCAAAGCCCAGTATATATATAAACATATGTACACACATACATATACACATACACACATGTATATATACATACACTTACACATTATTTGCTGTCTTCAATGCCTGAATAAAAAGCCACATTTCCATAAATGGCATCTCTGTGCTACTTCTATTCTAATAAATTGAGTCTATTAAATGACACATTTTGGTCATTCTAAGTAAAATAAGAATATGGCATTCAACACCTTTTAAGGAAAATTTTAAATTACACTTTGGAGTTTGTAACTTAAGTATGCAGAAAATATGTAACACAAATGAGAACTGTTAGTCAACAAGTGATTTTTTTCCCCATTAGTCTGGCCTGTATGGTTGATTGAAGCAGACAGGCAAGTTTAGAGAGAGGCAGAAATTGGGATATGAACCTCCTCTGACTCTTGCAGACATACTGATGTCTGGATCTACTTTGCAGGAAGAAAAGCTAAGAAGAATCAGATTGTCTTTAAGGAAGGTAATGGACTCAAGAATTTTGAGCCAGTCAACCACTAGTTCTGAAAGTGTCTTTTGTTTGTCTGAGTGTATAGCCATAGACATGGCATTTCCAACAAGCAACAGAGGATCACTTAGAAGGAACTTCTTCAAGTGTAAGGCTTCAAACTTTTTACAGCCAGCAATTATACTCTCCTAGGGCTTAAAGCCAAAAAAAATTCATTCATAAAAAACAACAAGAAACAGAAATAAACTTCTACTGCATTCTCAATTCAAGTTTTGTTCATTTTGTACTATTTAGGACTGAAGCAACATCTTCTTGGAGTTCCTGTTTGCACTTATTTAACTATGAGAGTTTCTTATAGATGTAAATATATCTGTTTACTTTTCTACAGGCAAATAAGTTACAATACTTATCAAGAATTTAGACCTCATCAGAGCAAGGACCCAGACTTTGTTGCAGGTTCAAGTACACAAGGCAGCTCAACACACAATGGTTCAAGGTGTCTAGGGAAATGAGTGTATTAAACACAATGCAATTTCATATAAAATAAATAATTTTATGTATTTTTTGGTATATAATAACCTTTTCAATCATATAAAACATATGTGGCACCAACATCAGTTCAGTTCAGTTCATGAATGAAGCAGGGCAAAGGCTAATAGAGTTTTGCCAAAAGAACGCACTGGTCATAGCAAACACTCTCTTCCAATAACACAAGAGCATGACTGATTAGCTTTAGTCAATCTGCTTATGGTAAAAACCAAGAATAGGCACCCTGATCAGGATGTCCTGCCCCCCACCCCCATCTTCCTCCATCAGCTGTTTGCAATTTTGTACATTTAACAGCTTTTCCCCTGTGCTAACTGGTAGACCTTTCTTACTAGAGTGGGCTTCCTGAATGCAGAGGCCTTGGTATCTGCCTCACAATGTAAGAGAAGATTCAAAGGGAAAGACCTGCTTGAGGAAGCCTTCCAAGTTGAGGAAAGACTTGCTCAAGATGTAGAAATATGAACATGACTAAGTCAGAAACTAATAATGATTTCAATCTGCATTTCCAACAACAGAGTGGTCCATCGGGGGAAAGTACCTCTTGAAGATGCACAGGAACAATCAGGATGAAGGTGGAGAAAGTATACCAGTCCTGAGTGGGGGTTCAGACTGCCTGACCTTTCAAGTCTACAGTCTGTTGGAGACCTTGATTTTAAGGTCTGCTGCTGCTGCTGCTAAGTCGCTTCAGTCGTGTCCGACTCTGTGCGACCCCATAGATGGCAGCCCACCAGGCTCCCCCATCCCTGGGATTCTCCAGGCAAGAACACTGGAGTGGGGTGCCATTGTGATGATTAATTTTATCTATCAACAGGACTGGACCCTGGAGCCCAAGCATTTGGCCAAAGATTTTTCTGGGTGTGTCTATGATAATGTTTCTGGATGAGACTAACATTTTAATAGGTAGACTGACTGAAGCAGATTGCCCTCCTTAATTTGAGGGCTTCCCTGGTGGCTCAGAGGTTAAAGCGTCTGCCTGCAATGTGGGAGACCTGGGTTCGATCCCTGGGTTGGGAAGTTCCCCTGGAGAAGGAAATGGCAACCCACTTCAGTATTCTTGCCTGGAGAATTCCAAGGACGGAGGAGCCTGGTGGGCTTCAGTTCACGGGGTCGCAAAGAGTCGGACATGACTGAGCGACTTCACTCACTCATCCAGTCAAAGGAAGACTGGAATAGAACAAAAAGACTGAATTTGGAGGAGCTTTGCCTGCCTGACTCATCAACTGGGAAACTGGTCCCTTCTGGCCTTTGAACTCAGATTGAAACAATGGCATTTCTTGGGTCTCCAACTTGCAGGCCTTTACACTAGAATGTCTATCATCACCTCTCCTGGTTCTCGGGCCTTCAGACTTGAGCCAGTAGTACATACCACTGGCTCTCCTGGATCTTCAGCTTACTGACTGCCAACCTTGAGGACTTGTCTGCTCCTATAATCATATGAACCGATTCCTTAAAATAAACTCTCTCCATATGTATGTTTGTGTGTATATATGAGTGCGTATATATATATATATATATATATATATATATATATGTATATGGGGTTTCTCAGGTGGCACTAGTGGTAAAGAACCCACCTGCCAATGAGGAGACCTAAGAAACAAGGGTTCGATTCCTGGGTGGGGACGATCCCCTGGAGGAGGGTAGGGCAACTCACTCCAGCATTCTTGCCTGGAGAATTCCATGGACAGAATTAGCCTGGTAGGCTACAGTCCATGGGATCGCAAAGAGTCAGACAGGACTGAAGTGACTTGGCACGCATGTGTGCGTGTATGTATGAATGTATCTATCTACCTATGTTTCTCTCTCTCTCTCTCTCTCTGTATATATATAAAAACACACACAGGGACAGAGATAGAAACAGAGAGAGTGAGAGATCTCACTGATTCTTTTTCTCTGGGCAACTCTGAACAATAGAATCAGTGTTGTCTGTTTTATAAAGTGCTGCTCTCTGATAAGAGGGGATCAAGGCATGGGGAAGCTGGCTTTAGCCCCAGCCCAGTCCATCAAACAATGCCTCCAGCCTTCCAATTGGACTCTCCGCTTCATTTGTTCTAAGAAGGAAAATAAGTTTTGTCTTTTTCCCCTCTGTTCTTACCAATCTGTCCTTTGTTATTTGGCAGGAACTGGTAGCTTTTCTTGTGGTCTGACTGGATCTGGAAATAACATGGTTATTTTTGTTTAAACATAATAGCAAAGAAGAACTTGAGCTTATACGCAATTTAGCCTTATCAAGCCCAGACATATTTGTTTGTGTACAATCAGCATGCCTGAGTGATGTCAGGAGAGCTCTGAAAACAATATATTCTGAAGCCAGAGTTGTTAGTGGGTGGAACCTTCCCAAATAATAAGCATTGTGCACATGATTGGAACTGGAATGAGTTATTTAGTCCAATACAACCGGCTTTAGTCCATACAGCATGTCATACGACTCAGAAACAAAACAGGAAAAGGGAAATAAAGCGAATGGGCTAAACATGAAGGAAATTGTATATCTGTTAGCTGTTTAGAGGCACTCAGTTAGTTTTTGAATGAATTATAACTTTTGGAATAAACGTAAGATTGCATTCACACAAGTATATACATGCACGTATACAGATATGCAGAAAAATGGCATATAAGAGATATTACGAATGCATTCAGATTGAGAGTCTGTGTTATTGATGAACTGCCCTACACTGAGATGGCCAGGATGCCCAAGGACTCCTGTTAAATAGTCTGAGTCCTTCTCTCTCCTGGTGTTGTCTTTCCATCCCACTTCAGTGGCTGCCTGTGCTCCATCCCATGCACCCTCTGAGCTACTTTCAGTCAAATGGAGGCACGTCCAACATCCATGATGGGGGCAGGAAATTCTCTCCAAACTCGTTCTCAAAGAGAAGACTACTTACATCTCAGAAACTATATTTCTAGTAACAGTGCTAGTTTTGTTCCAAATTACCCTTGCATTCATTTATTCCAAGGAAAATCAAGAACAGTGGCCACTAAAAATGAGTATATGCCCTGAAAAGGAAATGCTCTTTGCCTGTCTACAGTGTTGGAAAAATATTGTATTCTGCCACCTATTGCTTCCTGCCCCAACCCCTCACCTTTAAACATACCCCAGGGGTTGACAGCTACAATTAAATGTATTGATGGATGTGTTAGCCAGTTTTTATACCTACTTTATATCTAGTCCATGAAAATGACACTTGCAAGTGATGAAAGAGAGTATTAAGAAACTAAAAATTCAGAAAGTTTGCTTCAAGTGACAAAGTTGTAAAGGAGAATGTTCTTCACTCTTTGGACTCATAAGGTAACAAAACATAACCACCCAGACACTTTGTCTCAATTGTTGAATAATCTCTATCAGTAAACTTTGAAATAGAATGTTAATTCTAACAATCTGATTTATCAGGTTTCAGTGGGCTCCTGGGTATCTTAATTTTAAACAAAATTATTTAGGATACTCTGATGAAAGATATCTATAAAACATGCACTTTGAGTAAAATCACAGCATATTTAAATAATTTCTTCTATCCTGCTTTCACTTTGCATTGATTCAGTAGTTTCTCCTTAGATAAAATATAGAGAAGGAAATCTCAAAACTTCTAACCAAAAGATCTTCAGATTTATTTTCAGACTCTAGTATCTAGTCCTAACTCTTCCTTTCCTGAAGGGTACTGTGAGATATTCTCTTAGCCAATCAGATTCTCAGTTTCTTTAATTATAGGAAAATGACAGTATCTCACTTTTATAGTTCCCATATGACTCAGAGAAATAATGTTTGTTGAACTGCTTTGGCATTTGTAAATTGCTGTACAAAAGTAGGAGAGCCTTCTAGTTATGAATATGCACATTGATGATTTCAGCAAGGGGGCATTCAGAATACAGCTGGTATAGTAGGGGTGGATGGTAGAGATGTGATGAAAACCTCTCTAAGATTTCTAAGAAAGGAGAAAATAATGAGAAGTTGATTGTATGTATGGGAGGACATTGAAAAGGAATTGAGGTATAAGGTAGAACTGCAGAAAAAAGATGAACTTGTTGTAGGTAGAAAATGTCCGTGAAGGTGATCCATGTGGAAGAAAAAGAAAGAAAGGGCCCAGAGATAGGAACCAGTACCTCAGAAAATGTGGAAAGAGATGGCAAATAGCAAGAAATGTGGTTTGAATTTCAAGAAATAAGAAACTTCATCTAATTTAATTTGTTACTTTGAATAGATAAAAACCATACCCAAGTCTACAAAATCTCATCATTTGCTTTGCAGATAAACCAGTTACTAAAAGTTCTGATCAATAGGTAAAAATCTCTTCAGTAGCAGCATTTGCAGCAAGATAATAGACCATCCAAGGAAACCCTCCCATAAAGACTGAATGAAGTAGCACCCCATTAAAGTCATGGATTTATTGATCTATTGATACATTTAAAAGGTCTCCATTGTAAAATCAGTAACTATATAAATAGTTCTAACCTGAAAGGACAGATTTATTTATTTTTTATTTTTATTTTTTTTACATTTTATTTATTTTATTTATTTTTTAATTTTTTAAATTTTTTATTTTTTTGTATTTATTTTTTTACACGAACTCCCAAGGTGGGTTCATGAAAGGACAGATTTAAAGGAAAAAAAACAAAAAGAAAAAAGCTGTCCTTGTTATTGAATTCACATACTCCTTTTCAAAAGTATCACGTTTTTTTTCCTGCTAAATTCTTTTCAATAATTCTCAACTTTTTAAATACAGTTTCCTTCAAAAAAATGGGAAAAAAATCTAGTCCAATATCTCAAACACATTTTGGACTTTACAGTGCTTTATACGAGAGCACAGAGGGATATTTTTCTCTACTTTGAGCATTATGATTTAATAGACTTTTAAAATAGAATGTCAGAAACAAAAGAATAATTTTAGTACAATGGCATGAGAACTAAATGTATGGATTGCTCCTCTGATAGGCTATTTACTTTCCATCTCCCACTCATATACTTGTTAAGTGATTCATGTAAGTGGCTAGAGTGTTAAGAGACCCAAGCTCCCTGCTTATCAAATTGAATGGAATCAACCCTCTTGCCTCATAGGTTCCGATGGTGACAGGTAGGAAAGCACACTGATGATGATGATGATTCTGGAATACTAAAAAAAATGAAATAAAATTCTCAAGAGATAGCAAGTTTTTACTGACCATTTGCTAGATGGAGGGTGCTAATTCAAGGAGTGTAGTGGACCTGCAAAAGAAGTTGAAGATTTGGGGACTTGACAACTGCTTGCAAAATGCAAGATCAACTCTTTTTTCCTGAATCTTCTCACATGAATTCCCACTGAAAAACCAGGTTCTGAAAAGACGTTTGGACATGAGGAGAGAGCTGTAAGCTGGAGTTAGGAACTGTCGTCTCAAGTTTTGGATGTTTGAACCAGTCACTGTAGCTTTCCCTGCTTTGTTTCCACATGGTAAAGTGGTAAGCCATGTTGGAAGATATCCCAGCTACTATTATATGAAGTTTCAGAGTAAATTTAACATCATGAGTGTGCTGGTCACTAAGCTACTGTCTCCCAAATATCGAAGCATGTTCCTACTCTATGAGGTGGTACCTAGAGGGGGATATAAAGGCTGGAAGAGGAAGAGACTCTTGCTTATATTTTTGTTTGTAGATGCTTCTTACTCTGGCAGCAATGTTTGATTTCAGTAGCACTTAACTCCAACTTGGAAAATGTTCACGCCACTATACAGACCAGTCCCACTATTCCTTCTGAGAGGTTTTGTAGTTCCTCAGAAGACCATGGCCCAGTTGTACAGGAGCCCTCTTTGCAGCCCTTGAGGCATCAGCTTGGTGGTATTCCCTCCTGAGATGTCTGGCCCAGCTCTGTCAGTACCTCCCATTGCTGACGTTCTAACAACTCCAAACTCCTTTCCCGGGGCTGAAGAGTTGAAGCTGCTTCTTTAGTGTCTGCTTCACGTTGCCTCAGTGGTTGATTTTATCTTTTCAGTCCTCCAGTATTTATTTAACTAACTTCCAGTATTACATGCTACAGTTGAAACAACTGGTGTAAACATTTGACTCTCCTAATTGAAGCCTGATAAATTCAGTGGCAATAGACAAACTGGAGCATTTATAATATTAAAAGTCTTTCCAAACTAGCCATACTTCTTCTTTCCTGGGATTCTGAGATCCCATCTCCTTCACCATGGTTATTCTTTCTGTTATTTGAACAGAAGCCCTTTATCTTTTATCATTGAGATTATTCTTGAATCTTTGGCTTTGATGCCTGTTGCTTGCGTTCTTGCAATGCAAGATGCGTCATCTATCTGCACCATAGAAGCAAGTCAGACAGTCTTATTTTGAAGCCTTCTGATAGGTTAAATCATAATCACTCTCAAATCCTCCAAATTATAATCACTCCTACATGAGGTTTAATCTCTTTTCTGCTTACTAGTGGTCAAGTTTGTGGATAAGAGCTGTTTTGCTGTGAGCTGACATTTGCAGGCAAAAGCAACCAGGTGGTCATTATGTCTACAGCCAGGACTTAATGTGTAAGCAGTCAGTGAACCTGTCTTACTCCAAAACAAAAGCTTTCTGAAATAATTGGTTTCTTGCTGCAGCCCTGCCACAACAGGTAGACAGGAAGGCATGTGGGAATTGGTATGCTTGGGAACACAGACACTCCCCGCTAAGTGTGGCATTATTCATGTCCCCTGAACCTTCCATTCTGAATGTTGGGTGATAGTTCAGAAAGATAATGACCTCTGCCCAGGATCTGAATTCCTAGAGGACACGAAAAAGCAGCACTGGGACTTCATTATAAGTTGGTCCTCTTGTAAGTTGCTGCAGCATGGAAATGGGAAAACCTTCTACAAAATTGACATGGAGTTTATTTCATAGCATGTTATTCAGATTGGAAACACACTCCAGCTTGACTCGTTCATATAGCTGGTCTGTCTGTGACTGAACATAAAGTGGAAGACATATATACTGAGTTATCTCAATGTCAATGTTATTTCCTATTAACTTTGTAAATTATGATATGTCCTATCAATTTAATTATGATAATGCACTTTCAAGAGTCCCCTTTAGCCACTGGAGGGACAGAAACCATTTACCAGGTCATGTGTCCAAATATTAAATTCAAAGAAATTAACTGGTTAAATTATTTCCATCATTTAAGCCTTCTTGAATATAAAAGTGAGTAAGGGAAACAATACTAAGGTTTTGAAACTTAAATCACAATTTAGACCTGACTGAACATCTGGAAATGGCAACCCACTCCAGTATTCTTGCCTGGAGAGTCCCATGGAGAGAAGAGCCTGGTAGGCTACAGTCCATGGGGTCGCAAGAGTTGGACATGGCTTAGTGACTAAACCAGACCAGACCAGAAACATCTGGAATGGGCTAGACTTTGTCAAATGGGCTCAGATTTAGCACATTTAATTTTTGAAGGAATTCCTTGGGGAGGGGTGGAAGACTTTTGCTGCATTTGAAAGAAAATTTCTATAACACTGTAACACTTACTGCTCTGCAAGATGGTTAACTTCTCTTACACATCTTAAATATTCTAGCATATTATGAACTCCTTGATAACAGTGGCACTAGGAAGTAAAAGAACCAAGAAGTCATCATTTTCATCCTCTCCTTATATGAGTAGTTGACCCTCCACCTTCACTTAAATATCATTCAAGCTCAGTTTGAACACTGTCCTGCTGTGGAATGCCTTAATCAATAAAGCCAACCATTCAGGTGCTTTAATGCTTTAATTTTGCTTTCAGAATTACAGCAACTAATCTCCTTGTTTGACTCAGTGGTAAAGAATTTTCCTGCTGATGCAAATGCTTCTTCAGAGTATGTGGATTATTTCCATGCTTCCCCCACTTTTGTCCTGGACATCTCCATTCAGTGACAACAATAGCTCTAACTCATAAGTGCCTTCCTTGCTCTGCCCTGGGTCCTCATAAAAGTGTTCATTTGTAGCTATATATTTGATCTTGCCACACCCCTTTCACACCTGCAGACTTTGTATTTAGGGTGACTCCAAACTTTTTCCCAGTGTTATGATCCTATATCTCCTACCAACTCTGCCAGAAGCATTGTCCCCCTTCCTGGATACCCTTTTAATATTTTTTCATTTTCTATCCCTGACTGTGTCAAGCTGTTTCCTAACTCAGGGACTCAGAAGATCTTTCCCTGTGTTTGCTATTCTTTGGTTCATAACTGTGACCTCCTCAGAGAAGACTTTCTGGACAATCCCATCTAATTATTGTCTACATTTTTTTGCAACCTGCAGTCCTTTTTCACTATTTAACAGTTGATTTGCTTTGGTTTTTGACTGTCTCATCCACCAGAATGGGAGCTTTAACAGGAGAGGGTTTCTGTTCCATTTTCCTTATATATTTATGGATACAATGCTCTTTTTCTCTTTTTGAAGCTATTTGCTACATGGAGAGAGCCTCCTTGGCACATCCTTCATGACCCAGATAAGCACAATGGTGTGATCACTCACCTAGAGCCAGACATCTTGGAATTCGAAGTCAAGTGGGCCTTAGGAAGCACCACTACAAACAAAGCTAGTGGAGGAGATGAAATTCCAGTTGAGCTATTTCAAATCCTAAAAGAGGTTGCTATGAAAGTGTTGTACTCAATATGCCAGAAAATTTGGAAAATTCAGCAGTGACCACAGGAATGGAAAAAGGTCCATTTTCATTCTAATCCCCAAGAAAGGCAATGCCAAAGAATGCTCAAACTACCACACAAATGCACTCATCTCACATACTAGCAAAGTAATGCTCAAAATTCTCCAAGCCAGGCTTCAACAGTTTGTGAACCATGAACTTCCAGATGTTCAAGTTGGATTTAGAAAAGGCAGAGGAACCAGAGATCAAATTGCTAACATCCACTGGATCATCGAAAAAGCTAAAATGTTCCAGAAAAGCATCTACTTTTGCTTTATTGAATATGCCAAAGCCTTTGACTGTGTGGATCACAACAAACTGTGAAAAATTCTTCAAGATATGGGAATACCAGACCACTCTACCTGCCTCCTGAAAAATCTGTATGCAGGTCAAGAAGCAACAGTTAGACAGGACATGGAAAAACACTGGATCCAAATCAGGAAAGGACTATGTCAAGGCTGTATATCGTCACCCTGCTTTTTTAACTTATATGCAGAGTGTGTTTTGTAAAATGCTGGGTAAGTACAAGCTGTAAGCAAGATATCTGGGAGAAATATCAATAACCTTAGATCACCACCCTTATGGCTGAAAGCGAAGAAGAACTAAAGAGCCTCTTGATGAAAGTGAAAGAGAAGAGTGAAAAAGTTGGATTAAAACTCAACATTCAGAAAATGAAGATCATGGCATCCAGTCCCATCATTTCATGGCAAATAGATGGGGAGACAGTGGAAACAGTGGCAGACTATTTTGGGGGGCTCCAAAATCACTTCAGATGGTGACTGTAGCCATGAAATTAAAAGACATGTGCTCCTTGGAAGAAAAGCTATGACCAACCTAGACAGCTTATTAAAAAGTAGAGACATTACTTTTCCAACAAAGGTCCATTTAGTCAAAGCTATGGTTTTTCCAGTGGTCATATATGGATGTGAGAGCTGTACTATAAAGAAAGCTGAGCACTGAAGAATTGATGCTTTTGAACTGTGGTGTGATGAACAGGGAAGCCTGGCATGGTGTAGTCCATGTGGTCCCAAAGAGTCAGACACAATTGAGCGACTGAACTGAACTGACCTTGACAGAACTGCTGAAGTCTTGTTGTTCAGTCGCTCAGTCATGTCTGACTCTTTATGACCTCATGGACTGGAAGCAAGTCAGACTTCCCTGTCCTTCACCATCTCCTGGAGTTTGCTCAGACTCATGCATCTTGAGTCGGTGATGCCATCCAAACATTCAAACTCTATCATCCACTTGTTCTCCTGCCCTCAATCTTTCCCAGTGTCAGAATGTTTTCCAAGTAGTCAGTTCTTTGCATCAGGTGCCCAAGTACTGAAGGTTCAGCTACAGCATCAGTCCTTCCAATGAATATTCAAGGTTGATTTTTTTTAAGACTGATTGGTTTAATATCCTTG
The DNA here is from genome assembly GCA_006410675.1 of Oreotragus oreotragus. NCBI lineage: Eukaryota > Metazoa > Chordata > Mammalia > Artiodactyla > Bovidae > Oreotragus > Oreotragus oreotragus. The sequence continues at coordinate 166,718 of SJYX01008869.1, forward strand.
CAGTCCAAACAACTCTCAAGAGTCTTTTCCAGCACCACAGTTTGGAAATATCAATTCTTTGGTGCTCAGCTTTCTTCATGATCCAACTCTCACATCCCTACAGGACTACTACTGGCTTTGATTCTATGAACATTCACTAGCAAAGAGATGTCTCTGTTTTTTTAATACAATGTCTAGATTTGTCATAGCTTTTCCTCCAAGGAGTCCAATCTAGATTCCATTTGTTCTGCAAGAGAATATTGACTGTGGGGGATGCTCAGAACTTTTCTCCCAGCCTTCTTTACCTTTTACATACACTTCACTGAGTACCTCAGCCCCATGAGGTTTGTGTTGTGATGTCATTGTCACTGGTCTCTTGGTACTTCTTCTGCTGTAGTTAGTGCCACCAAGGTGCTTACTCTTAGGAAAGGCAGGTCCCACAGAGCAGTCCTGTCCCAGTGACTCACCACAGCTTTGGGACCTGCACTGAGGTCACTTTGCCCAAGGCCAGAATTCCTGAAATGCTGAATAACCTCCACTAGAAAGGGCAGGATTGTTCCCTTCTGCTCTGAGCTGCTTTTCTTTCTTTTCTCTCCCCACTTCCTATCATTTCTATCCACCTGAACATTTTCTCCTGCACTCTGGTTGGCATATTGTGAATCTCTCTGTAGATCCAGTCTGGGTGAGGCAGATTCAACTTCTTTCTTTTTATTGGACTTTTTAGATGAATATCCATATCTTTAACATATCCATTTTAATTTTTTCGTGAGTGTTAAAGGCAGTGACAAGTTAATTGCTAAGTAACAGGATTACATCTTAACAGGAGTTGTCTCCTCCAAATAGTGCCACAATCAAAAGTTTAATCATATGTAACTTCAATGTCAGTGGATGGAGATATTTTTGTCACTAAGAACTTTGATAAGCCAGGAATCCCTTCTCAGGCTCTCCACCTAATTTACTGATGCCCAGGACCACAAATGGCACTCCATTTTTAAATTTTATATGTAAAAAATAACACTGAGTCCTTAATTTTCTTAGAACATTACAAACATAAGAGTAATTGTGTACAGAAAATAACCAAATTATTTAGGACCTCTGGTAAATTAGCATTTGCTGGAATGAGCGTTGAGCAAAGGATACCTTGAGAAGCATCTCAGCAGATAATCTTTTAACTTGAAGTCTTTTGATTGCAAAGAAAAGATTCATAATAATAGATGTGAATTGGAGTACACTGTTGCATGCCCTGCCCTCTGATGAAGCCATATCACAACGTCTAGGGAGGGATCACTGACTTATTTGTGGGTGGGTCAAAAGGCAAACAAACAGATATTCCTGATTCCAGGTCAAGCAAATTGCACTTTAGATGTTCAAGTTGGATTTAGAAAAGGCAGAGGAACCAGAGATCAAATTGCTAACATCCACTGGATCATCGAAAAAGCTAAAATGTTCCAGAAAAGCATCTACTTTTGCTTTATTGAATATGCCAAAGCCTTTGACTGTGTGGATCACAACAAACTGTGAAAAATTCTTCAAGATATGGGAATACCAGACCACTCTACCTGCCTCCTGAAAAATCTGTATGCAGGTCAAGAAGCAACAGTTAGACAGGACATGGAAAAACACTGGATCCAAATCAGGAAAGGACTATGTCAAGGCTGTATATCGTCACCCTGCTTTTTTAACTTATATGCAGAGTGTGTTTTGTAAAATGCTGGGTAAGTACAAGCTGTAAGCAAGATATCTGGGAGAAATATCAATAACCTTAGATCACCACCCTTATGGCTGAAAGCGAAGAAGAACTAAAGAGCCTCTTGATGAAAGTGAAAGAGAAGAGTGAAAAAGTTGGATTAAAACTCAACATTCAGAAAATGAAGATCATGGCATCCAGTCCCATCATTTCATGGCAAATAGATGGGGAGACAGTGGAAACAGTGGCAGACTATTTTGGGGGGCTCCAAAATCACTTCAGATGGTGACTGTAGCCATGAAATTAAAAGACATGTGCTCCTTGGAAGAAAAGCTATGACCAACCTAGACAGCTTATTAAAAAGTAGAGACATTACTTTTCCAACAAAGGTCCATTTAGTCAAAGCTATGGTTTTTCCAGTGGTCATATATGGATGTGAGAGCTGTACTATAAAGAAAGCTGAGCACTGAAGAATTGATGCTTTTGAACTGTGGTGTGATGAACAGGGAAGCCTGGCATGGTGTAGTCCATGTGGTCACAAAGAGTCAGACACAATTGAGCGACTGAACTGAACTGACCTTGACAGAACTGCTGAAGTCTTGTTGTTCAGTCGCTCAGTCAGGTCTGACTCTTTATGACCTCATGGACTGGAAGCAAGTCAGACTTCCCTGTCCTTCACCATCTCCTGGAGTTTGCTCAGACTCATGCATCTTGAGTCGGTGATGCCATCCAAACATTCAAACTCTATCATCCACTTGTTCTCCTGCCCTCAATCTTTCCCAGTGTCAGAATGTTTTCCAAGTAGTCAGTTCTTTGCATCAGGTGCCCAAGTACTGAAGGTTCAGCTACAGCATCAGTCCTTCCAATGAATATTCAAGGTTGATTTTTTTTAAGACTGATTGGTTTAATATCCTTGCAGTCCAAACAACTCTCAAGAGTCTTTTCCAGCACCACAGTTTGGAAATATCAATTCTTTGGTGCTCAGCTTTCTTCATGATCCAACTCTCACATCCCTACAGGACTACTACTGGCTTTGATTCTATGAACATTCACTAGCAAAGAGATGTCTCTGTTTTTTTAATACAATGTCTAGATTTGTCATAGCTTTTCCTCCAAGGAGTCCAATCTAGATTCCATTTGTTCTGCAAGAGAATATTGACTGTGGGGGATGCTCAGAACTTTTCTCCCAGCCTTCTTTACCTTTTACATACACTTCACTGAGTACCTCAGCCCCATGAGGTTTGTGTTGTGATGTCATTGTCACTGGTCTCTTGGTACTTCTTCTGCTGTAGTTAGTGCCACCAAGGTGCTTACTCTTAGGAAAGGCAGGTCCCACAGAGCAGTCCTGTCCCAGTGACTCACCACAGCTTTGGGACCTGCACTGAGGTCACTTTGCCCAAGGCCAGAATTCCTGAAATGCTGAATAACCTCCACTAGAAAGGGCAGGATTGTTCCCTTCTGCTCTGAGCTGCTTTTCTTTCTTTTCTCTCCCCACTTCCTATCATTTCTATCCACCTGAACATTTTCTCCTGCACTCTGGTTGGCATATTGTGAATCTCTCTGTAGATCCAGTCTGGGTGAGGCAGATTCAACTTCTTTCCTTTTATTGGACTTTTTAGATGAATATCCATATCTTTAACATATCCATTTTAATTTTTTTCGTGAGTGTTAAAGGCAGTGACAAGTTAATTGCTAAGTAACAGGATTACATCTTAACAGGAGTTGTCTCCTCCAAATAGTACCACAATCAAAAGTTTAATCATATGTAACTTCAATGTCAGTGGATGGAGATATTTTTGTCACTAAGAACTTTGATAAGCCAGGAATCCCTTCTCAGGCTCTCCACCTAATTTACTGATGCCCAGGACCACAAATGGCACTCCATTTTTAAATTTTATATGTAAAAAATAACACGGAGTCCTTAATTTTCTTAGAACATTACAAACATAAGAGTAATTGTGTACAGAAAATAACCAAATTATTTAGGACCTCTGGTAAATTAGCATTTGCTGGAATGAGCGTTGAGCAAAGGATACCTTGAGAAGCATCTCAGCAGATAATCTTTTAACTTGAAGTCTTTTGATTGCAAAGAAAAGATTCATAATAATAGATGTGAATTGGAGTACACTGTTGCATGCCCTGCCCTCTGATGAAGCCATATCACAACGTCTAGGGAGGGATCACTGACTTATTTGTGGGTGGGTCAAAAGGCAAACAAACAGATATTCCTGATTCCAGGTCAAGCAAATTGCACTTTGAGCATCATCAAGCAAACCCTCTATGACCTGGAAAAATGTAAAATATATTCCCTATAGAAGCCAAACATGAGTGCGAGTTGTTTCATTCATTTGCAGGATAACCATATCACCAACAGCTTTAATTAAGCATTGGAATAATTATATAAGGATTTATATAAACCTCAGGAAAGAGGTTTGTGTGTGTTTCTCTCTTCCTCTCTCTCTCTCAACAGATGACCTGAGTTAAGCCATGAGATATCCTGACATTTCATTTACCTTTCCATTCATTTTCTTTGCCAGAAAGAGATTTGCCACACTTGCAGGCAACAAAGAGAAAACCATCGCCTCCTCCTGTTTCTTGTAGCATCCCTGGGAGAAATGTGTGAAGATGGTCAAATGTTTGAGCTTCTTGACCTGATGGGGAAAAGAAAGAAAGAAGTGCCTCTTTCAGATGCCAAGGATTGTATGAAGCTGTTTAGCTATTATAAATGTTGCACAGGAAGTTGAGGAAAGTAAGATGCATAAAAAGTCACATTAAACAGGAGAGGATTAACATGTGCCAACAGGAAATCTAAAACCAATAACACTTAGACATTTTTAAAGATGTAGGAGAGATTACCTTTTTCTTTTTTTTAGCCTTACGTACTTTATCAATACCTTGCACATCATTAGAGACTCAAACAATGCTTTGTGTGAAATTATTTGTTCATAATTTTTGCTGGAGAAAAATAGATAACAAATGCATCACACTTATACATGTTCTTATTTTCAAAATCCTAAAAACAAAACAAAACAAAAACTACATGGAAGAAAGACATTACAACAGTAATGCATCCGTTAGAATATTTAAATAATTTCAAATTCATACAAGTTTTCTAATTTACACAAGTATGAGACTCAGGCAGAATACTGATTCACATATCATTAAGATTTGAATTTTTCCTTAAATGTTGTTACATTGGGTTTCTTTGTTAAAATATGCCATGGCTCTACTTGAGGCTTACCATCTTAGTGAAAACTAATATAAGTTAATTGATTTGCAGCAACAATTAAATAATATTTTCTTCTCATTTTTTGTATTGATGTTTTATTTCCATCCAGTTTGCAAGTTGCTATTTTGTGTCAATCACTCATGGTAGAGGTGCCATTCCCTGTATGATATCTTTTGAGTATGCTACCTCTGTGCTAGAGGTTTATTGATTTGCCCCATACCTTAGTACCAGACTTAGTAATATCGACGTAAACAAAATTAGAAATTACCATGCATGAAGTTAATAATTGTTTGGAATTTCTAAAAATAGATATTGTTTTATTTATTTATCCATGACATATCAATAATGTGCTAATCGTATGAAACATTAAAATGCAACCATTGATTTAAAGACATTACTTTCAAATCAACAGACTTTTGCTGTTTGAATTATCCATTTTAACTTTTTAGTAGAGAAACTTGAGTTTGAGTTTTTCACACATCTCTCTCATCCTGGGTTTTGATCAAGTTTGAGTAAAAACTGAAGCACAGAGAACCGGACTCAAAAAGTGTTTATAATTCTTACAGGAAAAATCGAGTGTCTAAAATTGCAGATCATATTTTCAAAAATGTTTTTGCAAAATGTCCAAGGCAGCTGCTAGACCAAACAGAGAGAAGAGATGATAGAGTTGGAAATTTGTGTTTTTTTTCCATTTCTTTTTAGAAAAACATGATGAAATTTAGTAACTTTTAAAATGAAAGGATACTTTTATTCTCTTAGAAGTTATGTTTCTAACGAAACATGGAAGCAGTGGTATTACAATCAATATGATACCAGCTATTTCAGATAAACCATGAGCCATTAGTGATGGAGGCCCTTCTAAGTCTTTTGGCTATCTAAAGAGCCAGGCAGTATTAACAATATTTGAATGCTCTCAAGCAGTCTATAAATTTGAAATTTAGGAGATTTTGAGTTACTTCTTATATTTACTGCATGAAAATTTCAAGTCTGTTCTAAAAGGAAACCAAGATTTCAGGCTACCATGTGAAAATGACTGAGTGAATTATTCATTTTATTTGATGATTGTGGTTGCAGAGAGGTTAATCAATACAATATTTATCTCATGGATTTCATTTTCCAGAGTAGTGGTTATGGTGAGTGAATAAACTGTAAAGTTCACTTAACGTTAATCAAATAACCTTCAATCAGTCAACATTTACCAAGCAGCACTTTGCAAGACCAGGAGGGATACAAATGTACAGTAAACACCTTCCACATGGGGGATTCCCTGGCAGTCTAGTGGTTAAGATTTTACCTGCCAGTGCTAGGATTGTGGGTTTGATCTCAGGTCAGAGAGCTAAGATCCCACAAGCCTCACGAAAAAAAGACAAAATATAAAACACAAATTATATTTTAACAATTTCTATTTTAAAATGGGCCACATAAAAAATATATAAACAAACAAACAAAAAACAACAGTAACCTTACAACTGGGCCAGGAGAGGGTATTCCTTGAGCTAAATGGACGCGCCAACAAGGAGCTGGCTGACACTTCCAGATTCTGCTCTGTATACTAGAGACCTTGGAATTCCCTTTATAAATGGTTCTGAGTGTACTCCTAGCAACTGCATGGGCTTTTCCACCTATTTGTTTTCAGAGGATGAATAGTATATTGGGAGTGCAAACTCCTAGACATGAAGGGAAGCCAAGGGACATTTAAGGGAAAAGTTTCTAAGAGGTGAGGCACACACACCTGAGAACTCCCTTACAGTGCAACTACACAAGGATGGCAAGAAAGGCAGGTGTGGTGAGATCCCATGTGAAAAGCTACGTTTTCAATATCTTCATGATCAAAAAGAGCTTTGAGGAGTCTGAGAATTTTAAATTCAACTTAGCCTTCTGGGTTGTCATGAAGATACACTTGCCTAGGTAACATATAAAAATTGATTTTTAATTTATCTTATAAGTATAAATAAATTAACCCTGAATATTCATTGGAAGGACTGATGCTGAAGCTGAAGCTCCAATACTTTGGCAATCTAATGTGAAGAGTGGACTCATTGGAAAAGACCCTGATGCTGGGAAACGTTGAAGACAGAAAAGAGAAGGTGGTGTCAGAGGATGAAATGGTTAGATAGCATCACCAACTCAACAGATATGAATATGAGCAAACTCTGAGAGATAGTGGCGGACAGAGAAAACTGATGTGCTGCAGTGCATGGGGTCAAGAGTCAGACACAACTTAGCAACTGACCAAAACAAAAGGATAGAAGATATTAGGTCTGTGGAACTTGTTCTTGATCAATAAAATGGGCAGGATGAGCTAAACGCATTGTCGTTGTCTGCAAGAAGTTTACATTTAAGGTGATGAAATAAATAAAATATTCATTATGCATATAAAGGAGCATAAAATCAGAACTCTTTAAACCTAGATAATTACACACCACTTATTCTTATTTTCTCAGCATAGGTAAAGAATTATTTGGGCTTCCCACGTGGCCCTAGTGGTAAAGAACCCCCTTGCCATTGCAGGAAACATAAGAGATACGGGTTTGGTTCTTGGGTTGGGAAGTTCCCCTGGAGGAGGGCATGGCGACCTACTCCAATATTCTTGCCTGCAGAATCCCATGGACAGAGGAGCCTGGAGGGCTACAGTCCATAGGGTCGCAAAGAGTTGGACATGACTGAAGCAACTTAGCATGCATGACTGCAAAGAATTATCAACTTGGTTGTAGCTTTCTTAGGTACTGAAAGAATATTTTGTTCATAAGACCAGTTCCTCCTGGTTTACTTTTGAGAGTATTCCAGGATTAGTACAACATAATGTCTTTAGAATATGCAGTGTTAAGTTTGTGCGTAGGTGTGTGTATGTATTAACATAGAAATCTAAGTTATTTCAGGAATTTGAAAAGGGATCGCTGGCGGGGAGGGGGCAGGGAATAAATATCTGCAGTGAATACCTTGGCAAAGCATATTAAATATGAAAAGTGCATATCTGTTATTAGATTGTCCTAGTTTATCAGTATATATTTTAAAAAGTAATTAAACCTACTGAACTCAAAAAAGTAGGATCTATAATTTTGAAATGACTCAATAGTGTGGTCAAACTACCTGTGATATTAAAAGAAAAGAAGAAGAAATAATGTAATACCATTGAAATCTTATCTCTTGGATATAGTTACTGCCCCACAGCATGAGCAAATCTGATTTTCTACAGGTATCTCTTACAACAGGCTTTAATATGCAGGTCATGTGCTTACTATCTATGTTTACATGATAGAGAAGAATAGAATCAAAGGTAACAGATTTTTTATTTAAAATTTTTTTTCATTATAAAAAATGTATTTAAATTGAATAGGTCTAACATTCAACTATCTCCTAACGCCTTTTACCTAGTAGACCAGCTGTTCAGGCCTCTTAGGTAAATAACTAAATGTTTTTAAAAACCACACAAATACGTATTTAATCAATAGACTGGAACAAATAGAACCTCAATGGGCTATTTGGAGCTTGGGACAATTGAAAGATTATTGAGCTGGTAGCCCACTGTGGTTCATGTTAACATTTTAGAGCAGGTTAAAAAATGCTAACCTGAACTCACTTTAATGAAAGTCCTTAATGTACAAGATTAAAAAGTCATAATGGAACATTATTATAGAGAGGACAACCTGGATTAAAAGTAGTTTGGGTAATGTTTGTTAAACATGCCTTATCACACATCAGGGAAAGAGAACTTAAGAAATTGGTTCAAAAGCAAAATAGAGTATTTTAAGATGTTTTTGAGAACACAGTTCCAATATTTGCAGATTTATTTGCATATATTTATTCATTTATGTATTTGTTATTTACATATGCTTCAAAACAAATTTTGTGAAGCAGTGTATTTAAAATGTTTCTGAGAATCATAGAAGTTTGATTTCATGTTATAGATGACTCATTTTCACATGTTTTTGATCAGTTGTTAGTCTCTCAAGGAACAAGGTAAGCTAGAATAGGTTCTTTGTTCATGGAATTAGAAATAAGCCCATAGGAGCTAAAAAGCCTCTTGATGAAAGTGAAAGTGGAGAGTGAAAAAGTTGGCTTAGAGCTCAACATTTAGAAAATGAAGATCATGCCATCCGGTCCCATCACTTCATGGGAAATAAATGGGGAAACAATGCAAACAGTGTCAGACTTTATTTTTTGGGGCTCCAACATCACTGCAGATGGTGACTGCAGCCATGAAATTAGAAGACGCTTACTCTTTGGAAGAAAAGTTATGACCAACCTGGATAGTATATTCAAAAGCAGAGACATTACTTTGCCGACTAAGGTCCGCCTAGTCAAGGCTATGGTTTTTCCTGTGGTCGTGTATGGATGTGAGAGTTGCACTGTGAAGAAGGCTGAGTGCCGAAGAATTGATGTTTTTGAACTGTGGTGTTGGAGAAGACTCTTGAGAGTCCCTTGGACTGCAGGGAGAGCTAACCAGTCCATTTGAAGGAGATCAACCCTGGGATTTCTTTGGAAGGAATGATGCTAAAGCTGAAACTCCAATACTTTGGCCACCTCATGTGAAGAGTGGACTCATTGGAAAAGACTCTGATGCTGGGAGGGATTAGGGGCAGGAGGAGAAGGGGATGACCGAGGATGAAATGGCTGGATGGCATCACGGACTCGATGGACGTGAGTCTGCGTGAACTCCGGGAGATGGTGATGAACAGGGAGGCCTGGCGTGCTGTGATTCATGGGTCACAAACAGTCAGACACGACTGAGTGACTGAACTGAACTCAAGTAGTCACTGGCAATTTTAATGTTTGAATTTTCTTAAATCATATTTGGTTGGCCTCTTCCTGTCATGCCTTTGTACCTACCTCAAGAAAACCAGTGGAGAAGGAAAGGGCACCCTACTCCAGTACTCTTGCCTGAAGAATCCCATGGATGGAGGAGCCTGGTAGGCTATAGTCCGTGGGGTCGCTAAGAGCCGGACAAGACTGAGAGACTTCATTTTCACTCTCATGCATTGGAGAAGGAAATGGCAACCCACTCCAGTGTTCTTGCCTGGAGAATCCCAGGGACAGGGGAGCCTGGTGGGCTGCCATCTACGGGGTCACACAGAGTCTGACATGACTGAAATGACAGCAGCAGCACCAAGAAGACCAGACATTTGGCATGGAAATTTCCATTTGTACTTCATTAATGGTATAGCTGAAGCTACTTTTCTGGAATCATCTCAGGCCTTTCATCTATTCTGTGAAACATAGTTAAATATCAAAAGTAAAATCCTAAATACACATAGCCAGATAGATGTAAACTGTAATCCATCATAGTATGATCGATGGTGGTGAGGCACTGAGGTGGTCTCCATCATCTCTGCTGAACTACAAAAGTTCTATCTTCCCCTTGGGACACTCTTCTTGATGTGTGGCCATCTTTCATATGGACAGACTCGGAGAGCAAGTGGCAATTTGTGTGGTAAATATTTGAAAAGCTTCTTTTTGTCCACCGAAACGCTTACAATGAGAGGTTCTATTTTCTGTACCCAGCTAGATAGTCATGTGTATCTACTGCCCAGCAAGTGCTTTGCTTGAGAAACCACTGTTCTAGGATTCTGTGCATAGATAAAACATTTTAGAAAAGAATGGGAAACCCTACACATTGATGAAGCTGCAAGGGAATGTCAAGAGTGCTTTAGATTAAGAAAATGGGAGATTAAGGCTATTACTGTTCAAAAACTTTCCACTATCATTTACTTCCTGGAGTACAGGGATAGCATGTTATAGAGTGAATGGTGACTCCATGGTATTTAAGAATGATGCCACCTGGAAATGAGCAGGATGTGGTCTGTATGGCTTTCACAGTGGCACTGGCAAAGGAGACAGATGCTGAAATCTCTTACAGAAAATCAAAGACCTATAAATAGGGCAACTTTTTTAAAAATAACTTTTATTGAGCCCTTACCGCATGTAGAAATCTACCTAGAAAGAAAGTCCCATTATCTCCATATAACTGAAGCTTTGATATCCAGAGAATGGTGTTTTTGTTAAGACATTCGTTTGCGTTAAAAAAAAAAAAAAATTTGTTGTATATCTACAATTTTGAAAACAAGTGTGCCAAGCACAGTGAGGTTATAAAAACAGATAACATATATCCTTTTAAGTGAGGCATATAAAAGAGGATACAATGACCCAGAGGAGAGCTAAATCAGTTCTATATGCAACCCACTTATCACAACCTCTCAAGATGGCAGTTTCTACTCTATAAGGGGGTCACACTGCACCAAGGCCCAATGCTTAAACCTTTGATGGTTCCAAGACTGTGGAAATTCAGGAGAAATGAAGGCTTTTACCTAAGGTCTGGTGGGAAAGCAACAAATATTTCATAAAATCTTTCAGTGTCTCTATTCTTAATTACTCAATTACTCCAACAATGTGACCTTCTCTTGAAACTATCCCCTCTAAAAATTTCCCTCGATGATGGGGAGAAACTATTCTGTCTAGTATCTGTCCTTAGTTTGCTTGTCTCACTCAACCAAACAAGAACAGAAAAGTTATTTGTCAAAGGAGGATGGTCTCCATCCTGAAACACAGAACCCAGGCTATCACTAAGTGAAAAATTAATGTTGATTTGGAAAATTAATGCGAGCTTTAAAAATAGGTAGCTGTGTTCTAAAAGGTCTCTGAGCAAGTCTTTATAGTCTAATAGATACGTTGTGCCTTTTACTCTCTCTCAGTGAGACCAGAACTTACAGAAGAGATTTCCAGTGTGATAATTGTGCCCCAGAGGAGTGCAAAGGCAGTATGTTCAAGCCAAAAAGAGTTGGACAGTTGAGTAATTACACAGAGAATTTGATCAAGGAAGACATCCAAATTGGATCATCGAGACTCTAAAAGTACCCATTCTCAGGCCGTGTATGCATTGGCAAATTAAGTGAAAAACAGAGAAGTGATTGTCCAGGTAATTCAGACTAAGTAATATTTTACACCAATTAAACCAAAGTGTTATTTGGCCACTTTTCCTTGGATTAGTTAATTTTATTCTCCCCTTCATTCAAGCAATCTAGACCTCTATTCACCTGTGTGATTGCCTCAGCTCTCCATCTTTTTTTTTTTCCTCTTGGGGAGATGAAATCTAAGTTCTTATTTAGAAACCTAGAAAGGATAAGTCTAGAAAACAGAAGACTTTGTGTTTTTAAAACCTGTACTTAAGATATAACTCATACACTCTCCTTCTGGGAGGCCAAGGACAGTCTTGACCATCTAAGCAGCTCCCAGCATAACTGCAAACCAGACAGAAAGTCTTCAGAAAACCTATGCCCAGCTACTGATGGGAAGTAGCCATGGTGTTTATTCTGCCTTGGTCTCCTGCAGGGCTTTGTTCTTCTCCGGAAGTGCTTACAGTGGAAAGCACTAGCTAAAATTGTTTTGGCTGGGGTGATAATGCTTTAAAATGTCTTGAGATGTTAACCTACCTCAGAGTAGCCACCTCTCAACAAGATTATTTGGGAAGTTTTGAAAATTAGTGACTTTGTCTAAAGTTGTAAAACCAGTTGGTGTATTTGGCAGTAGTGACATGTTCATAGACATACTCAGTTCCTTTGAATTCTATCACTAGTCTTCTACTTGTTCTGAATATAAATGGTTTGGTATTGCATGCAAAAAACAAACAAAAAACAGTCAGAATGTTAGGAACTGGGGTTCAATCCATTACTATGGAGAAGAAATGTGCTTGTTGTAATCAACTGCTGGCCATAGTGGCAAAATTGTGGTAGCAAAGAAGAGAGGGTACATCGAGGATCATAAATAAAAGAGAAAAGATGCTTTCAATGTCTGTATCTATACACATTTTCTATGCTAAGTTAAGGCCTTTTGTGGCTCTGTGTGGTAATATCATCAATAATGAGTAAAACAGGATTAAATAATTTGAAATAATATTTCTAACATATCCACTCATCAGCATGAAATAGTCTATGGCCCTGACAACCCAGGGCCCTCTGAAATATTTCAAGCCTTTCAGAAATGTTCCCCATGGGGAAATTTTAGACACTGGAATTTTTCCCATTAGATACACTGATTGAGAACCATAGTTATAATAACACTTGATTCAACTGAGTTTTTAAAACAAAGCTTTGTCTAATTGTTTTGACTCATTCTTCATGTACTACCCATTTCCTGAAGTTCTGTAAAGTCAGTATTGAAACAGAATGGGTTGTATGATTTGTTTCTTGAGGTTTTTTTTTCTACTTAAGAATATTTACTGTCTAGCATATTTTTTCTAAAGATAGCTATGAGAGGTGCCTGTGAATGCCATACATTAATTAGTTTATTCACGTATGTTTCAGTCAACATTAATGAAGACCCTACTATGTGCCAACTTTGTGAGATACAAAAACATAACATAAAACTAGATTACTATTATGGGCTAAGTGGGCTTCACTCATAGCTCAGAAAGTAAAGAATCTGCCTGCAATAAGGGAGACCTGAGTTCAGTCCCTGGGTGGGGAACATACCCTGGAGAAGAGAATGGCAACCCACTCCATTATGCTTGCCTGGAAAATCCTCTGGACAGAGGAGCCTGGGAGGCTACAGTCCATGGGGTCACAAAGAGTTGGACATGACTGAGAGAATAACACACTTGGAGGGGCTAAGTGACAAATACATCACTTTCAAATATTTGATTTATATACAAAAATATTAATACTTACATCAAGCTTCTACTATGTACCTGAAATTGAGAGTCATTCACTAAAAAGGCATTCTTTGTCTCAATGTTACATTCACACATCCAACCCTAGAACTGCACTATTTTTTAGCATACAGACAAAAGGTGGACCCTGCCTTCAGTGAACACCTGAGTACATAGACACTAACATAATGAAAGAATAGCCAATAAGATGGTTGTATGTGCTAGATGCAATGATAAGTTAGAAACATCTGAGTTGGCCTGGGCATCAGAGAAACAAAGATAAATCTCAAGTGCTACCACCGAAAGAACCATTATGAGATGTCAACCCTTATTTGTGATCCTTGTCATTTCATGGCAAATATATGGAGAAAAAGTGGAAATAGTGGCAAACTATTTTTTTGGGGGCGGGGGGAGGCTTCAAAATCACTGCAGATGGTGATTGCAGACATGAAATTAAAAGAGGCTTACTCCTTGGGAGAAAAGTTGTGAGCAACCTAAACAGCATATTAAAAAGCAGAGACATTACTTTGCCAACAAAGGTCCATCTAGTCAAGGCTATGGTTTTTACAGTAATCATATATGGATGAACTATAAAGAAAGCTGAGCACCAAAGAATTGATTCTTTTGAACTGTGGTGTTGGAGAAGACTCTTGAGAGTTCCTTGGACTGCAAGGAGATCCAACCAGTCCATCCTAAAGGAAATCAGTCCTGAATATTCATTAGAAAGACGGATATTGAAACTGAAACTCCAATACTTTAGCCACCTGATGTGAAGCATTGATTTATTTGAAAGGACCTTGATGCTCGGAAAGACTGAAGGTGGGAGGAGGAGGGGATGACAGAATATGAGGTGGTTGGATGGCATCACCAACTCAATGGACATGAGTTTGAGTAAAGTCTGGAAGTTGGTGATAGACAGGGAGGCCTGGCATGCTGCAGTTCCATGGGGTCATAGAGTTGGACATGACTAAGTGACTGAACTGAACTGAACTGTCACACATTATCCCTTATTTAGACTCCATTGCTTAGGTAGGTATCAATATTACACTAACTTTAAAGATGTAGGAAATTGAGATGAAGAGTTGTTGTTATCTTGCTCAACATTCAATAAATGGGAAGATTCAAATTTCTACCTTTAAAACTCCAATGTTAAGCTTCCTGGAGGGATAAGGCAAGAGTACATTGGTCACAACATTGTCTTCTAATATCTTAAGTAAATCAATCCATCTCTCTTGATTTCTATTTTCTTATATAATGAAAAAAATTATACTATCTAAAATATTTCTGAATGTCTTTCCCCCTAAACCATATTGAGTAGAAACTGAACATCTATGAACATCCCTCCCTCCCCACAGTGTGACTGAACAAGTGAGCCTAAAAAAAAGTGTCCACCACCACCCCCTTTGTGTCAAGGCAGAAATCAGACACTGAAGAGACCAGCAAACAGAAGAAGCTAAAACAGAGGAAACTGCCTTGGAAGTGACAGATGCAATTAAAACCCTGTCATTAGTACCGACTACATAGGAAGGGGCCTATAGATCTTGAGAAATATAAGCCAGACCAAGGAACTATCCGAAAATGAACTGACCCCACACTGCCCACAACAACACCAGAGAAAGTCTGGATATATTTTTACTATTTTTATGATCATTATTTTTTTGATTTTTTTTTCTTTTTTCTTCTTTTTTAAAATGTTTTTTTAATTTTTAAGTCCTCTATTTCTCCTTTAATTTTCATTTTTATAACCTATTACTTTCCCAAAAAAGAACCTATTTTTAAAGCAAACTTCATATACATGTATATATATATTTTAATAATTCTTGTGACTGTTTTTTTTTTCTTCTTCTTCTGTTCTTTAATATTGTATTTTTGAAAATCCAACCTCTACACTAGATTTTTAATCTTTGCTTTTTGGTATTTGTTATCAATTTTGTACCTTCAAAAACCCAATCTTCAGTACACATTTTTACTTGAGAGCTAGATTACTGGCCTGACTGCTCTCTCTTCCTTTGGACTCTCCTTTTTCTCCACTAGGTCGCCTCTGTCTCCTCCCTCCCCCTTTTTTTCTCTACCAAACTCTGTGAATCTCTGTGTGTTCCAGACAGTGGAGAACACTTAGGGAACTGATTACTGCCTGGATCTGTCTCTCTCCTATTCACTCCCCTCTTTTATACTCCTGGCCACCTCTGTCTCCTTCCTCCTGCTCTTCTTCTCTGTATAACTCTGTGAACATCTCTGAGAGGTCCAGACTGTGGAATGCACATAAGGAAGTGATTACTGGCTAGCTTGCTTTCTTCTCTTTTGATTCTACCTCATCTCATTCGGATCACCTCTAACTCCCAACTCCGTCTTCTCTTCTCCATGTAACTCTGTGAACCTCTCTGGGTGTCCCTCACTGTGGAGCAACTTTTCATCTTTAACCTAGATGTTTCATGAACGGTGTGGTATAGAAAGAGAAGTCTTGAGACTAAATGTAAAAATAAAACTGAGAGCTAGAAGCAGGAGGCTTAAGTCCAAATCCTGAGAACATCAGAGAAGTCCTGACTCCAGGGAACATTAATCGATAGGAGCTCATCAAACACCTCTATACCTACACTGAAACCAAGCACCACCCAAGGGCCAACAAGTTCCAGAGCAAGACATACCACGCAAATTCTCCAGCAACACGTGAACACAGCCCTGAGCTTCAATATACAGGCAGGTCAAAGTTACTCCAAAACCACTGACACCTCATAACTCATTACTGGACATGTCATTACACTCCAGAGAGAAGAAATCCAGCTCTACCCACTAGAACACCGACACAAACTTCCCTAACCAAGAAACCTTGACAACCCACAGATACAGCCTCACCCACAAAGAGGAAACTCCATAATAAAGAGAACTCCACAAACTGCAGAATTTTGGGGGGCTAAAAAATCACTGCAGATGGTGACTGCAGCCATGAAATTAAAAGACGCTTACTCCTTGGAAGAAAAGTTATGACCAACTTAGATAGCATATTCAAAAGCAGAGACATTACTTTGCCAAGGCTATGGTTTTTCCAGTAGTCATGTATGGATGTGAGAGTTGGACTGTGAAGAAGGATGAACGCTGAAGAATTGATGCTTTTGAACTGTGATGTTGGAGAAGACTCTTGAGAGTCCCTTGGACTGCAAGGAGAGCCAACCAGTCCATTCTGAAGGAGATCACCCTGGTATTTCTTTGGAAGGAATGATGCTAAAGCTGAAACTCCAGTATTTTGGCCACCTCATGTGAAGAGTTGACTTATTGGAAAAGACTCTGATGCTGGGAGGGATTGGGGGCAGGAGGTGAAAGGGACGACAGAGGATGAGATGGCTGGATGGCATCACTGACTCGATGGACGTGAGTCTGACTGAACTCCGGGTATTGGTGATAGAAAGGGAGGCCTGGTGTGCTGCAATTGATGGGGTTGCAAAGAGTCAGACATGGCTGAGCGAATGAACTGAACTGAACTGAACCTTAAATGCAGCAATATAAACAGGATGAGACAGAGGAATACCCAACAGTAAAGGAACAGGATAAATGCCCACCAAACCAAACAAAAGAGGAAGAGATAGGGAATCTACCTGATAAAGAATTCCAAATAATGATAGTGAAAATGATCCAAAATTTTGAACTCAAAATGGAATCACAGATAAATAGCCTGGAGACAAGGATTGAGAATTGCAAGAAAGGTTTAACAAGGACCTAGAAGAAATAAAAAAGCATCAATATATAATTAATAATGCAATAAATGAGATCAGAAACACTCTGGAGGCAACAAATAGTAGAAGATAGGATTAGTTCTCAAAATGGAATCACAGATAAATAGCCTGGAGACAAGGATTGAGAATTGCAAGAAAGGTTTAACAAGGACCTAGAAGAAATAAAAAAGCATCAATATATAATTAATAATGCAATAAATGAGATCAGAAACACTCTGGAGGCAACAAATAGTAGAAGATAGGATTAGTGAAATAGAAGATAGAATGATAGAAATAAATGAATCAGAGAGGCAAAAAGAGAAACAAATTAAAAGAAATGAGGACAATCTCAGAGACCTCCAGGACAATATGAAGTGATCCAACATTCGAATTATAGGAGTCCCAGATGAAGACGACAAAAAGAAAGACCATGAGAAAAAACCTGAGGAAATAATAGTTGAAAACTTCCCTAAAAGGGGGAAGGAAATAACCACCCAAGTCCAAGAAACCCAGAGAATCCCAAACAGGATAAACCCAAGGCCAAACACTCCAAGACACACATTAATCAAATTAACAAAGATCAAACACAAAGAACAAATTTTAAAAGCAGCAAGGGAAAAACAACAAATAACACACAAGGGGATTCCCATAAGGATAACAGCTGATCTTTCAGTAGAAATGCTTCAGGCCAGGAGGGAATGGCAAGACATACTTAAAGTGATGAAAGAAAATAACCTACAGCCCAGATTACTGTACCCAGCAAGGATCTCATTCAAATATGAAGGAGAAATCAGAAGCTTTACAGACAAGTAAAAGCTGAGAAAATTCAGCACCACCAAACCAGCTCTCCAACAAATGCTAAAGGATATTCTCTAGACAGGAAATACAAAAAGGGTGTATAAACCCGAACCCAAAACAAT
>SJYX01008869.1:188904-273152 GCA_006410675.1 Oreotragus oreotragus
ATAAACAAATGGGTTCTAATTAAAATTAAAAGCTTCTGCACAACAATGGAAACTATAAGCAAGGTGAAAAGACAGCCTTTGGAATGGGAGAAAATAATAGCAAATGAAGCAACTGTCAAACAACTAATCTCAAAAATATACAAGAAATCCTGCAGCTCAATTCCAGAAAAATAAACGACCCAATCAAAAATGGGCCAAAGAACTAAATAGATATTTCTCCAAAGAAGACATACAAATGGCTAACAAATACATGAAAGGATGCTCAACATCACTCATTATCAGAGAAATGCAAATCAAGACCACAATGAGGTACCATTTCACACCAGTCAGAATGACTGTGATTCAAAAGTCTACAAGCAATAAATGCTGGAGAGGATGTGGAGAGAAGGGAACCCTCTTACACTGTTGGTGAGAATGCAAACTAGTACAGCCACTATGGAGAACAGTGTGGAGATTTCTTTAAAAACTGGAAATAAAACTACCTTAAGACCCAGCAATCCCACTGCTGGGCATACACACTGAGGAAACCAGAATTGAAAGAGATACGTGTACCTCAGTGTTCATCACAGCACTGTTTATAATAGCCAGGTCATAGAAGCAACCTAGATGTCCATCAGCAGATGAATGGATAAGAATGCTGTGGTACATATACACAATGGAGTATTACTCAGCAATTAAAAATAATACATTTGAATCAGTTCTAATGAGGTGGATGAAACTGGAGTAGATTATACAGAGTGAAATAAGCCAGGAAGAAAAACATCAATGCAGTATATTAACACATATATATGGAATTTAGAGTGATGGCAATGATAACCCTGTATGCAAGACAGAAAAAGAGACATAGATGTATAGAACAGACTTTTGGACTCTGAGGGAGAGGGAGAGGGTGGGATGATTTGGGAGAATGGCATTGAAACATGTATAATAACATGTAAGAAACGAATCACCAGTGTAGGTTCGATGCAGGATTCAGGATGCTTGGGGCTGGTGCTCTGGGATGACCCAGAGAGATGGTATGGGGAGGGAGGTAGGAGGGGTATTCAGGATTGGGAACTCATGTACACCCGTGGTGGATTCATGTTGATGTATGGCAAAACCAATACAGTATTGTAAAGTAAAATAAAGTAAAATAATAATAATAAAACATTTAAAAAAATTAAAAAAAAAAGAAAAGGCAGAGGAACCAGAGATCAAACTGCCAACATCTGCTGGATCATTGAAAAAGCAAGAGAGTTCCAGAAAAACATTTATTTCTGCTTTATTGACTATGCCAAAGCCTTTGACTATGTTGACTACAATAAACTGTGGAAAATTCTGAAAGAGATGGGAATACCAGACCACCTAACCTGCCTCTTGAGAAACGTATATGCAATTCGGGAAGCAACAGTTAGAACTGGACATGGAACAACAGACTGGTTCCAAATAGGAAAAGGAGTACGTCAAGGCTGTATATTGTCACCCTGCTTATTTAACTTATATGCAGAGTACATCATGAGAAATGCGGGACTGGAAGAAACACAAGCTGGAATGAAGATTGCCAGGAGATATATCAATAACCTCAGATATGCAGATGACACCACCCATATCGCAGAAAATGAAGAGGAACTAAAAAGTCTCTTGATGAAAGTGAAGGAGGAGAGTGAAAAAGTTGGCTTAAAGCTCAACATTCAGAAAACTAACATCATGGCATCCGGTCTCATCACTTTATAGGAAATAGATTGGGGAACATTGGAAACAGTGTCAGACTTTATTTTTGGGGGCTCCCAAATCACTGCAGATCGTGACTGCAGCCAGGAAATTAAAAAATGCTTACTCCTTGGAAGGAAAGTTATGACCAACCTAGAAAGTGTATTAAAAAGCAGAGATATTACTTTGCCAACAAAGTTTCATCTAGTCAAGGCTATGGTTTTTCCAATGATGAGGTAAGGATGTGAGAGTTGGACTGTGAAGAAAGCTGAGCTCTGAAGAATTGATGCTTTTGAACCGTGGTGTTGAAGAAGACTCTTGAGAGTCCCTTGGACTGCAAGGAGATCCAATCAGTCCATCCTAAAGGATATCAGCCCTGGGATTTCTTTGGAAGGACTGATGCTGAAGCTGAAACTCCAATACTTTGGCCACCTCATGTGAAGAGTTGACTCTTGGAAAAGACCCTGATGCTGGGAGGTTTTGAGGGCAGGAGGTGAAGGGGATGAGAGAGGATGAGATGGCTGGATGGCATCACCGACTTGATGGACATGAGTTTGAGTGAACCCCGGGAGTTGGTGATGGACAGGGAGGCATGTAGCAATTCAAAGGGTCACAAGAGTTGGACACAACTGAGTGACTGAACTGAACTGCACTGAACATATTTAAAATGTATATATAAGTTACTCCTGTTCTCTCTATTTACCAAACTAAAAAAAAAAAAAGATTGTTATTGCCTGGCCTTTTTTTTTTTCTCTTTTAACTCTTGACAAACCCTATTTATCTTCTCAACACAGAGAAAAGAGACCACAAATAATTCAAGTCATCCTAATGTTGGAGGAGATGTCTGGTTGGCTCTTTGGCCAAAGCAGTAATCTGCAGGTTATTTCAATAGTGAAAAAGAGAACCAGCCAAATGTCTTAAAACTATAACCTATTGGTTTAGTATCTTTTCATGGAGACATCCATGTCAGAAGGACAAAACCAATAATCAAGATTATGGGTTCATGATGGAGAGAGTTACTTCATAATATATGAGTTAAATTACCCTTGATGATTTTCAGTTCAGTTCAATTCAGTTCATTCGTTCAGTTGTATCCAACTCTTTGCGACCCCATGAACCACAGCACACCAGGCCTCCCTGTCCATCACCCACTCACAGAGTTCACACAAACTCATGTCCATTGAGTCGGTAATGCCATCAACCATTTCATCCTTTGTTGTCCCCTTCTCCTCCTGCTCTCAATCTTTCCCAGCATCAGGATCTTTTCAAATGAGTCAGCTCTTTGCATCAGCTGGGCAAAGTATTGGAGTTTCAGTTTCAACATCATCCCTTCCAATGAACAATCAGGACTGATCTCCTTTAGGATGGACTGGTTGGAACTCCTTGCAGTCCAAAGGACTCTCAAGAGTCTTCTCCAACACCACAATTCAAAAGCATTAATTCTTTGGCACTCAGCTTTCTTCACAGTCCAATTCTCACATCCATACATGACTACTGGAAAAACCATAGCTTTGACTAGATGGATCTTTGTTAAAAGTAAAGTCTCTGCTTTTTAATATGGTGTCTAGGTTGGTCACAACTTTCCTTCCAAGGAGGAAGCATCTTTTAATTTCATTTTGCATCTTTCAATTTGATGATCTTAATAGTCTGACAAAGAGCAAACTAAGTAGATAGAAAATATGCACCAATTAAAACTATGAAACTCTTGGATGAAGCCTTCCCCCAATCATTTTTGATTGAATAATTCAGTAAGGAACTAAATCTACTAGGAACATATGCGGAAGAAAGAAATAATGTGTATTGGGTGAGAAAAAGAATGGGGTATGCAATAAGCACCAAGTTGGCGGCAAACTGGTCTAGAGTTTAGGTCTACCTACATTACTGTTTTGGGGTAAGGTTTTGGGCAAACTTTTGNTTTTGATTGAATAATTCAGTAAGGAACTAAATCTACTAGGAACATATGCGGAAGAAAGAAATAATGTGTATTGGGTGAGAAAAAGAATGGGGTATGCAATAAGCACCAAGTTGGCGGCAAACTGGTCTAGAGTTTAGGTCTACCTACATTACTGTTTTGGGGTAAGGTTTTGGGCAAACTTTTGAATCTCTATGAGTCACATTTCTCCTGAAACAGAAACAAACAAACAAACAAAAAAAAGGAGCTGTTTTAGGAACATTGTTTATGATTGCCCTTTCCATAGACAATCCCAGATATTAAGTGTTTTTATGATTTGTTCTCCATGTAATGTTTTTGAGAAAAATAAGGAGCTGTCATTATTCCCAGATTGGGAATGAGAGAGGGTAAGATTTTTCCAATATCTTGTAGAAAACTAAGAGATAGGATCTTTAAAAAAAAATTGATTTCTAACACTGAGTTCAGTTTTCTTGTTCTCATATTATGACAGTCTTCACAATATTGATGGACATTCTGAAAAGATGGATACTGCTAGAACTAAAAAAAAAAATGTCATTAATTAGTCTTTCTATAAACCATACTCCCTTTTATGAGTTATACTTTATTGATTTCTGGGTTCAATAAAGATTTGAAAGTTGTTGACATTTCAGATCTTCCAATAAAAAGAAACAGTTAGTAGCTACAGAGGTATGAGGCTACTCCTCTTCAAGCCATTAAACTCTTCAAGTTCAGATCAAAATTGCTGGGATATGCTTTCAATTTTCTAGATGACAGGACTTTTAGTTTAAGTGATAGTTAATGGATAACATTCCAGAGCAGTTAAACATGCCTTGCCTCAATTTTGGAGGCAATTTAGCCATCAGATTGTCCACAGAGAAGAATACATAAACATGTAGATGGAAAAGTATGGTCAGCCTGAGGATGTATTGGTGATAAAGCTTTTATGTTGTTTCTTCTCATTTGAATGATGGTGAATTAGCCAGATGCTGTCCTTGAGACACATGACATACTTCAAAGTGGTAGGTTATTGAGTATTTCATTGGAAACTGTCACTCACAATAGGTATTAAAGTCAAGTGGCCAAAGGACTCTGAGTTCAGTTCAGTTGCTCAGGCATGTCCGATTCTTTGCAACCCCATGGACTGCAGCACGCCAGCCTTCCCTGTCCATCACCAACTCCCAGAGCTTACTCAAACTCATGTCCATTGAGTGGGTGATCCCATCCAACCATCTCATCCTCTGTTATCCCCTTCTCCTCCCACCTTCAATCTTCCCCAGCATCAGGGTCTTTTCCAATGATTCAGTTCTCATCAGCTGACCAAAGTATTGGAGTTTCAGCTTTAGCATCAGTCCTTCCCATGAATATTCAGGACTGATTTCCTTTAGGATTGACTGGTTGGATCTCCTTGCAGTCCAAGGAACTCTCAAGAGTCTTCTCTAATACCACGCAGTTCAAAAGCATCAATTCTTCGTCACACAGCCTTATTTATGGTCCAACTCTCACATCCATACATGAATACTGAAAAATCCATAGCTTTGACTAGATGGACCTTCGTTAGAAAAGTAATGTCTCTGCTTTTTAATATGCTATCTAGGTTGGTCATAACTTTCCTTCCAAGGAGTAAGCATCATTTAATTTCATGGCTGCAGTCACCATCTGTATTCATTTTGGAGCCCCCCAAAATAAGGTTTCTCACTGTTTCCATGTTTCCACATCTATTTGCCTTGTAGTGATGGGACCAGATGTCATGATCTTGGTTTTCTGAATGTTGAGTTTTAAGTCAACTTTTTTACTCTCCTCTTTCACTTTCATCAAAAGGCTCTTTAGTTCCTCTTCCCTTTCTGCCATAAGGGTGGTGTCATCTGCATATCTGAGGTTATTGGTATTTCTCTTGGCAATCTTGATTCCAGCTTGTGCTTTATCCAGCCCAGCAATTCACATGATGTGCTCTGCATATAAATTAAATAAGNTCTCAACACAGAGAAAAGAGACCACAAATAATTCAAGTCATCCTAATGTTGGAGGAGATGTCTGGTTGGCTCTTTGGCCAAAGCAGTAATCTGCAGGTTATTTCAATAGTGAAAAAGAGAACCAGCCAAATGTCTTAAAACTATAACCTATTGGTTTAGTATCTTTTCATGGAGACATCCATGTCAGAAGGACAAAACCAATAATCAAGATTATGGGTTCATGATGGAGAGAGTTACTTCATAATATATGAGTTAAATTACCCTTGATGATTTTCAGTTCAGTTCAATTCAGTTCATTCGTTCAGTTGTATCCAACTCTTTGCGACCCCATGAACCACAGCACACCAGGCCTCCCTGTCCATCACCCACTCACAGAGTTCACACAAACTCATGTCCATTGAGTCGGTAATGCCATCAACCATTTCATCCTTTGTTGTCCCCTTCTCCTCCTGCTCTCAATCTTTCCCAGCATCAGGATCTTTTCAAATGAGTCAGCTCTTTGCATCAGCTGGGCAAAGTATTGGAGTTTCAGTTTCAACATCATCCCTTCCAATGAACAATCAGGACTGATCTCCTTTAGGATGGACTGGTTGGAACTCCTTGCAGTCCAAAGGACTCTCAAGAGTCTTCTCCAACACCACAATTCAAAAGCATTAATTCTTTGGCACTCAGCTTTCTTCACAGTCCAATTCTCACATCCATACATGACTACTGGAAAAACCATAGCTTTGACTAGATGGATCTTTGTTAAAAGTAAAGTCTCTGCTTTTTAATATGGTGTCTAGGTTGGTCACAACTTTCCTTCCAAGGAGGAAGCATCTTTTAATTTCATTTTGCATCTTTCAATTTGATGATCTTAATAGTCTGACAAAGAGCAAACTAAGTAGATAGAAAATATGCACCAATTAAAACTATGAAACTCTTGGATGAAGCCTTCCCCCAATCATTTTTGATTGAATAATTCAGTAAGGAACTAAATCTACTAGGAACATATGCGGAAGAAAGAAATAATGTGTATTGGGTGAGAAAAAGAATGGGGTATGCAATAAGCACCAAGTTGGCGGCAAACTGGTCTAGAGTTTAGGTCTACCTACATTACTGTTTTGGGGTAAGGTTTTGGGCAAACTTTTGAATCTCTATGAGTCACATTTCTCCTGAAACAGAAACAAACAAACAAACAAAAAAAAGGAGCTGTTTTAGGAACATTGTTTATGATTGCCCTTTCCATAGACAATCCCAGATATTAAGTGTTTTTATGATTTGTTCTCCATGTAATGTTTTTGAGAAAAATAAGGAGCTGTCATTATTCCCAGATTGGGAATGAGAGAGGGTAAGATTTTTCCAATATCTTGTAGAAAACTAAGAGATAGGATCTTTAAAAAAAAATTGATTTCTAACACTGAGTTCAGTTTTCTTGTTCTCATATTATGACAGTCTTCACAATATTGATGGACATTCTGAAAAGATGGATACTGCTAGAACTAAAAAAAAAAATGTCATTAATTAGTCTTTCTATAAACCATACTCCCTTTTATGAGTTATACTTTATTGATTTCTGGGTTCAATAAAGATTTGAAAGTTGTTGACATTTCAGATCTTCCAATAAAAAGAAACAGTTAGTAGCTACAGAGGTATGAGGCTACTCCTCTTCAAGCCATTAAACTCTTCAAGTTCAGATCAAAATTGCTGGGATATGCTTTCAATTTTCTAGATGACAGGACTTTTAGTTTAAGTGATAGTTAATGGATAACATTCCAGAGCAGTTAAACATGCCTTGCCTCAATTTTGGAGGCAATTTAACCATCAGATTGTCCACAGAGAAGAATACATAAACATGTAGATGGAAAAGTATGGTCAGCCTGAGGATGTATTGGTGATAAAGCTTTTATGTTGTTTCTTCTCATTTGAATGATGGTGAATTAGCCAGATGCTGTCCTTGAGACACATGACATACTTCAAAGTGGTAGGTTATTGAGTATTTCATTGGAAACTGTCACTCACAATAGGTATTAAAGTCAAGTGGCCAAAGGACTCTGAGTTCAGTTCAGTTGCTCAGGCATGTCCGATTCTTTGCAACCCCATGGACTGCAGCACGCCAGCCTTCCCTGTCCATCA
Source organism: Oreotragus oreotragus (assembly GCA_006410675.1). Taxonomy (NCBI): domain Eukaryota; kingdom Metazoa; phylum Chordata; class Mammalia; order Artiodactyla; family Bovidae; genus Oreotragus; species Oreotragus oreotragus. The sequence goes on from SJYX01008869.1 coordinate 196,591, forward strand.
CCAACTCCCAGAGCTTACTCAAACTCATGTCCATTGAGTGGGTGATCCCATCCAACCATCTCATCCTCTGTTATCCCCTTCTCCTCCCACCTTCAATCTTCCCCAGCATCAGGGTCTTTTCCAATGATTCAGTTCTCATCAGCTGACCAAAGTATTGGAGTTTCAGCTTTAGCATCAGTCCTTCCCATGAATATTCAGGACTGATTTCCTTTAGGATTGACTGGTTGGATCTCCTTGCAGTCCAAGGAACTCTCAAGAGTCTTCTCTAATACCACGCAGTTCAAAAGCATCAATTCTTCGTCACACAGCCTTATTTATGGTCCAACTCTCACATCCATACATGAATACTGAAAAATCCATAGCTTTGACTAGATGGACCTTCGTTAGAAAAGTAATGTCTCTGCTTTTTAATATGCTATCTAGGTTGGTCATAACTTTCCTTCCAAGGAGTAAGCATCATTTAATTTCATGGCTGCAGTCACCATCTGTATTCATTTTGGAGCCCCCCAAAATAAGGTTTCTCACTGTTTCCATGTTTCCACATCTATTTGCCTTGTAGTGATGGGACCAGATGTCATGATCTTGGTTTTCTGAATGTTGAGTTTTAAGTCAACTTTTTTACTCTCCTCTTTCACTTTCATCAAAAGGCTCTTTAGTTCCTCTTCCCTTTCTGCCATAAGGGTGGTGTCATCTGCATATCTGAGGTTATTGGTATTTCTCTTGGCAATCTTGATTCCAGCTTGTGCTTTATCCAGCCCAGCAATTCACATGATGTGCTCTGCATATAAATTAAATAAGCAGAGTGACAATCTAGAGCCTTGGCATAGTCCTTTCCTGATTTGGAACCAGTCGGTTGTTCCATGCCCAGTTCTAACTGTTGCTTCGTAACCTACATATATAAATTTCTCAGGAGGCAGCTAAGGTGACTACTGATTCCCTAATGTTCAGTAACTCCAGGATTCCCATTCTTATTCAAATTCTGCCTAAACACTTACTCATATCTTGAATTACATTGAGAATAAAACATTATTATATTATAATGAAAATGTTATCATAGAAAAACATGCTCACAAGATTCCATCAGACGTATGGTTGAACTCTGGCCCAGGCTCTTGCTTCATGATTGTCTTTTAACAGTTACTGACCTTCAATTTGAGGACTTTCCAGTTGGCTCAGTGGTAAATAATCTGTTTGCCAATGCAAGAGACACAGGTTCAATCCCTGTGTTGGGAAAATCCCCTGGAGGAGAAAGTGGCAACTCACTCCAGTATCTTTGCCTGAAAAATCTCATGGACAGAGGAGCCTGGTGGGCTACAGTATATGGCATCAAGAATTGGACAAAGAATCAGACATGACATAGCAACTGAGTACACACACATGCACACAAGCTTCAATTTGCTTATCTACAAATAGCAGATGACAGCTTATTAGAGACATTAAATTAATTCATATATATGGAAGTAACTGACATACAGTAGACACACACTCACTACATCCCTTTTCTTTAGTTGGTCTTCCCTGCAGTGCAGGAGACCTGGGTTCAATCCCTGGGTTGGGAAAATCCCCTAGAGAAGGAAACAGCTACCCACTCCAGGATTTTGGCCTGGAGAATTCCATGGACTGTCCATGGAGTTGCAATGAGTCGGACATGACTGATGGACTTTCAATTCACTATGCTGTTAAGGTTTTTCTTGCCACTGTTGCAGATGTTTCCTCAAAAAATGATGATGTTAAAGCTCAGAGAGGTAGGGGAAAAAAAAAAAAAAAGCAATTGCATATCAAACAGTTATTTTTCATTTAATTCATAACTTGAAATTAAGTGTTTTTCAAATCCTATAAATAATGTTCTATTGACCCCAGTATACCATTTACCAGTGAATAGTAGTAATGGTATATATGGTCATCCATGACAAGAGGTAATGGTAGAGATAACATGAAAGAAGGACCTCTGGCTTCAGTTTATTAGATGAATTTCCACACAGAATGAGTAACTTGAAACAAGTTTTCAAGATGGGGGCCTTTGTGTTTATTTTATGTGTTCATGTTTTAATAAAACATAAAAGTCTAAGCAAATATAACAACAGAATCATTAATTCATTCTGCTAAACAACTCCCGTTTAAAGACACCTACATATGTTTCCTTTTCCTTGTACCAGTAGTGACCTCAAGCTCCGGGATCCAGTGATGGACAGGGAAGCCTGGCATGCTACAGTCCATGGGGTCACAAAGAGTCACACAGGACTGAACGACTGAACTGAACTGAGTAATGACTCAGGACATAACCTCAGAGTGGGCTTCAGAGAAGCACAGAGATCAAAGTAAATCATAGAAACCCATTTAATATCTTTGTTCCTGTCAAATCTCCTATAGTCCATAGCCCATATACCAAAGTAATTCACAGTATCTAACTCATCAACAACTACTGGAAAAATATACTCTGCTCACCTGATGAAAGTGAAAGTCACTCAGTCGTGTCCAACTCTTTGCGACCCCATGGACTATACAGTTCATGGAATTTTCTAATNCTCCTATAGTCCATAGCCCATATACCAAAGTAATTCACAGTATCTAACTCATCAACAACTACTGGAAAAATATACTCTGCTCACCTGATGAAAGTGAAAGTCACTCAGTCGTGTCCAACTCTTTGCGACCCCATGGACTATACAGTTCATGGAATTTTCTAATCAGAATACTGGAGCGGGTAGCCATTCCTTTCTCCAGCGGATCTTCCCAACCTTGGGACTGAACCCATGTCTCCCACATTGCAGGCAGATTCTTTACCAACTGAGCAACCAGGGAAGTCCCCACCTGGTGGGAGGTACAACAAAGTCACATGGCAAAGTACGTAGATATTTAATTCTCAAACAGGGATTGAAGAATTTGAAACAACCCAGATAGTAAGCCTGGAAATTTTTTTCTCCTATATCTTAAAAACAGACTATATAATATTTACTGCTTTATTATTTTTGTAGTTTATATGATTCAACATAGATATTTTTAAATGGGTCAAGGGCCATCAGTGCATTGCCATTCTGACTATAATCTAAAGGAATATATAATAAAATAATTCTGTTAGCATTATATGTCTCAGAGTCCTCAGTGATGTACTTCTGCAAGAAGAAAATCCCAGAAGGGAGAAAAAGAAAAATATATATATTGGTGACTTCTTTAAAGTATGATTTTAGGTCTGGCCTGACCTATAAAAAAATTACAGTACTGCCTATGTGACATAAATTGGAGGTAGAATGATGTAAAGCTTTGCACCTTCTTATTTCTACCATGAAGAATGATGAATTCTTGCAATTATATTTTGCACAGGCCAAAGTTTTGATTTCATAAATGCCCAGATATTCAAAGTAACTGAGAATAAATTATTTACTGAAAATTGAAGTTTTGGGGGCAGTTAAGTGGGCTTCCCTCGTGGCTCAGATGATAAAGAATCTGTCTGTAATACAGGACACCTGAATTCAACCCCTGGGTTGGGAATATCCCCTGGAGAAGGGAATGGCTATCTACTCCAATATTCTTGCCTGGAGGATTCCATGGACAGAGAAGCTTCGTGAGCTACAGTCCATGGGTCGCAAAGAGTCGGATATAACTGAGCAACTAACACACACTCTCAAGGATAACAAAGGGGCTTTGAAACACTGTGTATCCAGAAAGTTCAACCATAGTAAGAATGAATAGGATATATACATTAGAGACTTATTACAAGGAATTGGTTTATGTGGTTATGGGCACTGGCTAGGCAAGCTTCGGATTAGTAGAGCAGGGGGTCAGGAAGGGCAAGCTAGAATTCTTAAGTATTAACTAAATCTACAGACCAATGGCAAAATTTCTCCTTCTTTTCCAGGGAAATTCATTTCTGCAGTTAAGGTTTTACAACTCATAGAATCAGTCCCACCCAGGTTATCTAGGCCAATCTTTCTTACTTAAAAGTCAGCTGAGGATGAACTTAATCATATCTTCAAAATACTTTCACAGTAACATCTAGATTAGTGTTTGATTGTGTAATGGGACTATAGTCCAGCTAAACTGATACATGAAACTGATCATGGCACACTGTGACCCTAAGGGTAGAGAAAACAGACCCTAAATGAAGATAAGAGGGCTGTGAAAAACAAACTTTACTGACATCTGACCAGATCTGATTTCTAGATTTGGATTGAAATATAGAAGTCATTTGCTTGTGGCTTTTGTCACCATTCCTAAAGGCACTTTGTCATAATCAAACTGACAACCTGCTCCCTTAGAAGCTTGTGGGAAGAGTTTCTCAGAGATGTGCTTAATTGAAATCGCTCTTGGAGATTTTATCTCTGCTTTATAGTCTTAGGATTTGCTTTGTTTTTAAACTGGAGCAGAAGAGAGGATGAATGGCTGATATATTTGATGATACATAATCACATTAATACTTTATTGCCACATTTGTCAATATATTAGTGCAATATGTTATCATATACATTATTAACTGTTGCTGTTAAATGTTTTATACTGATCTTTTACATTTTTTATTTCAATTGTGATAAATTTGGAACCAAGGGATTTTTTTTTCTTTTTTTTTTTTTCAGAAAAAGAGGGAGTGAAACTATTGCATTAAAGGAACTTAGGAGAATTTTTGAGCCCACTCTCACAAAGAATGTCAGTATTTTCCTCCCGTAGTCTTTTTACTTGCCCTTTCTTTGCTCAGAGGCTGCAGGTATTAGAACTTAAAAGTAGCAGACTGACTGTCTCTATACATAAGAAACCCGATAATTTCCCATCTTTGGCAATATCTCTGTAGAGCATCGACAGAGGCTCCCACATTGTGTGATGGTTGTAGGGTGGCCTTCGATAAACCTGGATTAACAGCAGAGACGGCCTCTTCCAGTGGAGTATTATTTTTAAATGTTATCTCTTGAAGTCGGGCTTATGTTCTTAGCCATAATTATAGAATGCTGCCATCATTCCCGAGCAGAGGCCAAAAATTAAAGCTTATTTGACACATTCTACTATCTCATCTAGTATTTTCTTTCTTTCTTTCTTTCTTTTTTTTTCATTTGGGGTGGTTAGAGGAGAAAGGAAATATTATAGAATTGGGATTTCTTGAAGTGTGGTGGCTTTCATACTTAAAAGATTAGCAAGAGAATGACGATTTCGTATCATGAATTCCTTCTTGCTCGCCTCACAGAATATAAATTGCCTCTCACATCCCTGAGACTAAATTTTACAGAATTGCTACATTTCTGAAAGTTTTTGTGTAAACAAATGTTCTACATACATGAGGTGACTTTGCTATCTAAAGAAAGTATGTCATGTGTCAATTTGTAAAATAAATGACTGCTCTTTAATCTGTTTTTATAAATTATGGCTTATAAATAATATTTTTGATTAATAAGAACTACTAAGCTTCCGTAATGTATATAAAAACTGGTCAGTACAAGGGTTAGGAGGTCAGGAAATTTCTTCCACTATATATACATTTCTAAGTCACTCTTTATTCTAATCCTCACTAATTGCGGTGTTAATTTACTATGTTACTTGACTCCTTGAGGAAACGAGCCTTAGAGCAGCTCAGTGTTCTATCTCTATTTTCTCAGTTTTAAAATTCAGTAGCCAACTGGATAGCCTCTTAATTCCTTTCCAGTTTTTATTTCTTTGGCTTATTTCTTCAAGGGTAGTTTCCAATTCCATTCTAGCAAAATTCTGTGTTTTAAACTCATACACATCCCCATATATAATGATCAAAATGATCATATATATTTTATTTCTGTTAATTCAATTTATTCACCTAACTCCCTCTTTGGGATCTTTTCATGAAAACTGTCTTGACACCATGCATACCAACGGAACTCTCCCACTATTTCATAATACAGAAATCTTCCAAAACTAGGCCAATGTGCCAATCCCATAACCACATTTCCAAAGATGGGTTTTACTACTGTCTGAATAAACAAAATCTAAAATATAATACACATTTCACATATATTTATTGTATGCATTGCATATAAACATATGCTGCATTTATTATGTATGCAAATACATGCTACTTATGATGTAACAAAATATATGTTCAGAGAGAAAGAGACAGATTATATCTAATGAATCTGTTAAGTGAATTGAATTAGAGGAAATAGGTCCCTATGGAAGGATCACATGGGTCTTCATTGATCTTGCTGAGGTTAACAGGCATCAGAGGGCTCAGTCCACTTTTACCTTTATCACAATTTTTTTTTTAATAACAAGAGGAAAGGGGACCTGAATAAAGTTTAATGAAGTTTGTAAATGACTATGCTTTATCAACACAATATTAAAACCTAAATTTCTTTTTATAGGTCCTATGACTATTTTCCCCAAATTTCTCTTTTATCAGGCTCATCATTAAAGTGCTATGATGGGACAAGACAAACTGTTTTTTTAAGAATCAATCCATTTATATAATGTAAAAAGTGATATTTTGTCTGCCTTCTTATTCATCATTTTGAACACCACCTATCTTCCATTTATCTCTACCTTTGTTTAATGAGGTTCATTTATATCAAACAAACCTTGAGCTTCAAGGGTTACTGTCATCCTTATAAAATAATTAATCCTATTGTAAGGATCAACATTTATAACACTATTTGAGGTATGTTCCATTTGACAAGCTTGCTTTTGTTTCCATATTACAAATGAAAAAATAAATCTCCTCTTGGTAATAACTTTCTTAAGTTTGTTAACCAGCAGGGGGTAGAGTTAGATTTCAAATTGTAGCCTGAATGTTTGAAAAATCATCAAGGATCTGTGCTCTGATATGTTCCCTGGGAAATGGGAGGGTCTGAGGCAAGGGCCCATGGTGAAGTCATCAGTGCATCCTCCAGTGTCTGGCCTGGTCCTGGCAGCTAGTGTTGTTCAGTAAGTACTTTAAAATTGTAGGTGAGCTGCAGGGCATTCCTTTTATAACTATGGCTTCCAAATGTGTTGCTCTTTTCCATCTGTCTTTCTTTTTTCTATATAGCTGTTCCTTATAGATCTCACTCATCATCAAGTAACAATTCCCTCAAACATCTCTTAGCCATCTTCATGTCATTTTTTGGAAACCTGTCTTGTTTGGATATGCTTATTTTTAGTATCGTGGCCAGAATGTGTGTGAGATCCCAGGATATTCAGGATATCATCTTCAGTTCAGTTCAGTCACTCACTTGTGTTTGATTCATTGCAACCCTATGGACTGCAGCATGCCAAGCTTCTCTGTTCCTCACCAACTATGGAGCTTGCTCAACTCATGTCTTTTGAACTGGTGATACTATCCAACCATCTCATACTCTGATGTCCCCTTCTCCACATGCCTTCAATCCTTCCCAACAACAGGAACTTTTCCAATGAGTCCATTCTTTACATCAGTTGGCCAGAGTGTTGGAGCTTCAGCTTCAGCATCAATCCTTCCAATGAATATTCAGGATTGATATCCTTTAAGAGGGATTGGTTTGATCTCCTTGCAGTCCAAGGGACTCTCAAGAGTCTTCTCCAACACCACAGTTCAAAAGCATCAAATCTTAAGCACTCAGCTTTCTTTATAGCCCAACTCTCACATTAATACCTGAATACTGGAAAAACCATAGTTTTGATCAGATGGACCATTGTTGGCAAAGTAATGTCTCTGCTTTTTAATATGCTCTCTAGGTTGGTCATAGCCTTTCTTCCAAGGAGCAAGCATGGATTCAGTTTCATGGATTCAGTTACATTCTGCAGTGATTTTGGAGCCCCAAATCATTGCTTCCATTGTTTCCCCAACTATTTGCCAAGAAGTGATGGGACGAGATGCCATGATCTTGGTTTTCTGAATGTTGAGTTTTAAGACAACTTTTTCACTCTCTTCTTTCACTTTCATCAAGAGGCTCTTTAGTTCTTTGCTTTCGGACAGAAGGGTGGTGTCATCTGTATATCTTAGGTTATTGATATTTCTTCTAGCAATTTTGTTTCCAGTTTGTGATTCATACAGCTTGGCATTTTACAAGATGCATTCTGCATATAAGCTAAATAAGCTGGGTGACAATATACAGCCTTGACATAGTCTTTTCCTAATTTGGAACCAGTCTGTTCCATATCCACTTCTAACTGTTGCTTCTTGACATGCATACGGATTTCTCAGGAATCAGGTAAGGTGGTCTGGTATTCCCATCTTTTTAAGAATTTTCCACAGTTTCTTGTGATCCACAGAGTTAAAGGCTTTGGCATAGTCAATAAAACAGAAGTAGACTTTTTTTTTTTTGAATTCTCTTGCTTTTTCAATGATCCATCAGATACTGGCAATTTGATCTCTGCTTCCTCTGCTTTTTCTAGATCCAACTTGAATATCTGGAAGTTCTCAGTTCATGTACTATTGAAGCCTGGCTTGGAAAATATTGAGCAATACTTTGCTAACATGTGAGATGAGTACAATTGTGTGGTAGTTTGAACATTCTTTGGCATAGACTTTCTTTGAGATTGGATTGAAAACTGACTTTTTCCAGGCCTTTGGCCACTGCCGAGTTATCCAAATTTGCTGGTATATTGAGTGCATCACTTTCAGAGCATTATCTTTTAGGATTTGAGATAGCTCAGCTGGAATTCCATCACCTCCACTACCTTTGTTGGTAGTAGTAATTCCTAAGGCCCACATGACCTCACATGCCAGGATGTCTAGTTCTAGGTGAGTGATCACACCATCATGGTTATCTGGGTCATGAAGAATTTTTTGTGTAATTCTTCTGTGTATACTTGCTACCTCTTCTTAATATCTTTTATTTTTGTTAGGTCCATATCATTTTTATCCTTTATTGTGCCCATCTTTGCATGAAATGTTCCTTTGGTATCTTTAATTTTCTTGAAATGATTTCTAGTCTTTTCCACACTATTGATTTCCTCTACTTCTTTGGATCACTGAAGAAGGTTTTCTTATCTCTTCTTGCTATTCTTTGGAATTCTCCATTCAAATGGGTATATCTTTCCTTTTCCCTTTTGCCTTTTACTTCTCTTCTTTTCTCAGCTATTTGTAAGGCCTCCTCAGACAACCATTTTGCCTTTTTGCATTTCTTTCTCTTGGGGATGGTCTTGATCTCAGCCTCCTATACAATATCACAAACCTCTGTCTACAGTATTTCAGGCACTCTTTCTATCAGCTCTAATCCCTTAAATCTAGTTTGTCACTTCCACTGTATAATCATTAGTGATTTGATTGAGGTCATAACCCAAAGGACTGGAAAAGGTCAGTTTTCATTCCAATCCCAAAGAAAGGCAATGCCAAAGAATGCTCAAACTACTGCACAATTGCACTCATCTCACATGCTCAAAATTCTCCAAGCCAGACTTCAACAATACATGAACCATGGCCTCCCTGATGTTCAAGCTGGTTTTAGAAAAGGCAGAGGAACCAGAGATCAAATTGCCAACATCCACTGGATCATCAGAAAGGCAAGAGAGTTCCAGAAAAACATCAATTTCTGCTTTATTGACTGCCAAAGCCTTTAACTGTGTGGACCACAATAAATTGTGGAAAATTCTGAAAGAGATGGGAATACCAGACCACCAGTCCTACATCTTGAGAAACCTATACGCAGGTCAGGAAGCAACATTTAGAACTGGACATAGAACAACAGACTAGTTCCAAATAGGAAAAGGGGTACGTCAAGGCTGTATATTGTCACCCTGCTTATTTAACTGATATGCAGAGTACATCATGAGGAATGCTGGACTGGACGAAGCACAAGCTGAAATCAAAATTGCCAGGAGAAATACCAATAACCTCAGATATGCAGATGACACTACCTTTATGGCAGAAAGTGAAGAGGAACTAAAAAGCCTCTTGATGAAAGTGAAAGTGGAGAGTGAAAAAGTTGGCTTAAAGCTCAACATTCAGAAAACGAAGATCATGGCATCTGGTCCCATCACTTCATGGGAAATAGATGGGGAAACAGTGGAAACAGTGTCAGACTTTATTTTTTTGGGCTCCCAAATCACTGCAGATGGTGACTGCAGCCATGAAATTAAAAGATGCTTATTCTTTGGAAGGAAATTTATGACCAATCTAGATACCATATTGAAAAGCAGAGACATTACTTTGCTAATAAAGGTCCGTCTAGTCAAGGCTATGGTTTTTCCAGTGGTCATGTATGGATGTGAGAGTTGGACTGTGAAGAAAGCTGGGCGCTGAAGAATTGGTGCTTTTGAACTGTGGTGTTGGAGAAGACTCTTGAGAGTCCCTTGGACTGCAAGAAAATCCAACCAGTCCATCCTAGAGGAGATCAGTCTTGGGTGTTCATTGGAAGGATTGATGCTGAAGCTGAAACCAATACTTTTGCTGCCTCTTGCGAATAATTGACTCATTGGAAAAGACTCTGATGCTGGGACTTTGGGGGGCAGGAGAAGGGGATGACAGAGGATGAGATGGCTGGATGGCATCACCAACTCGATGGACATGAATCTGAGTGAACTCCGGGAGTTGGTGATTGACAGGGAAGCCTGGCATGCTGTGATTCATGGGATCACAAATAGTGGGACACAACTGAGCGACTGAACTGAACTGAACCGAATGATCTAGTGGTTTTCCCTAATTTATTCAATTTATATCTGAATTTGGCAATAAGATGTTCATGGTCTGAGCCACAGTCAGGTCCCTGTCTTGTTTTTGCTTACGGTATAGAGCTTCTCCATCTTTGGCTGCAAAGAATGTAACCAATATGATTTCGATATTAACCATCTGGTGCTGTCCATGTGTAGAGACTTCTCTTGTGTTTTTGGAAGAGGGTGTTTGCCATGACCAGTGTGTTCTCTTGGCAATACTCTGTTAGTCTTTGACCTGCTTCATTTCATACTCCAAGGCCCAATTTGCCTCTTACTCCAGGTACCTCTTGACTTTCTACTTTTGCATTTCAGTCTCCTATAATGAAAAGAGCATCTTTTGGGGGAGTTAGTTCTAGAACATTTTGTATATCTTCATAGAGCCATTCAACTTCAGCTTCTTTGCCATTAGTGATTGGGGCATAGACTTGGATTATTGTGGTATTGAATGATTTGCCTTGGAAATGAAAAGAGATCATTTTGCTCTTTTTGAGACTGCACCTGAGTACAACATTTTGGACTCTTCTGTTGACTATGAGGGCCACTCCATTTCTTCTAAGGGATTCTTGCCCACATTTATAGATGTAGTGTTAATCTGAGTTAAATTTGCCCATTTCAGTCCATTTTAGTTCACTGATTCCTAAGATATCAATGTTCACTGTTGCCATATCCTGTTTGACCACTTCCAATTTACCTTGATTCATGTACCTAACATTCCAGGTTTCTATGCAATATTGTTCTTTACAGCAATGGACTTTACTTCTATCACCGGTCACATCTACAAATGAGCATTGGTTTTGCTTTGGGTCTGTCTCTTCATTCTTTCTGGAGTTATTTCTCCACTCTTATCCAGTACCATATTGGGTACCTACTGTCCTGGGGAGTTCATCTTTCAGTGTCATATCTTTTTGCCTTTTCATACTCTTCATGGGGTTCTTCATCTTGGCTTTGGGTTATATCCTCCTGACCCCAACAGATGTGGAAGAAATTTTGACTTAATATTGACACAGGTTTCTAAGAAATTTTACTATTTATCCAGCAGTTTTTTCATAATAAGAATAATCATAATTAGCATTGAATGACATAAAAGGAAACTGTAAATAATTTACTATTATTTTATATTGTTGACTCCAATTCTATGCCCTATTCGTGAATGTTTATTTCTCTTACTTCATTGGTTTTCATTTTGGTGATGAAAATGTAAGGCCACCTAACTTACTTAAACAGAAGAATATGGTCCTTGTGACTGTGATGTTTGAGGTAGATATAGCCCCAGGATGACTGTAGAAGTTTAAGGTTGTGTCTGAGCTATTTCTCCTTTTTTCCTACTTGCTCCTCAGTTTCTTTCAGTGCATTCGCTTCATTTCCTTCCTAAGGCAAATGATATCTTCTGAGCAGCTGATCGGAGCCATCACTGAAAGTTTTTCATCAAAACTCTACGGTCTCACCCTCTTGGACAGTATGGCATGGCATTTTCTGCTCCTACTGTAGATTAGTGTGGTATGTGATTGAATTCTGGCCTGTGGAACATTAACAGAAGTTTTGATACCATTTCTGAGCCAAGACTTGTAAATGCTACAAGAGACCAAGGCTTGCTCTCTTGCCTCCCTTTTTTCTGAAGGAAGATAATACAGAAACCCAAGGGGGCTGGTGATACTGTAAGAGCAAAGAAATCTCAGTTACTTAATCATCAATGGGGGAAACATCATGCTGACTAGCAATGCCTGCTTAAAATATCAAGATACTAAGAAATCATTTTTGAAGTATTATGTGTTTTGGGGTGTCTTTGTTATATCAGCTGTCCTGATTGCAGTGATTACTCTATAACATATGGCAATATGAAACTTCTTACTCATCAGGTCCATGATTCATAAAAACAATATCTTTGCTGCTAGCTTAGACACCAATTACCAAGATATTTTAAAGATAAATTTGATCAAAAACATCTGAAAGATACAAAAAAAGATGTTTTAAGATTCTGAGTTTATCAAATATATCATTTGACATTTAAACTAATAGTGTGATTCAGGAACCTGCTTCAAATGCAGACTCTTAGGCCACATGTCATAGTTTCTTATTCACTTGGTTTGATGCAAAGCCTAGGAATCTGCATTTGGAAATTGCCAGAGGAGATTCTGAGTCAAGTGTTCCATTGACCAAAGTATGAGAAACAAACAAACAAACAAACAAAAAAGCTAATTATTTTGATTAAAAAAACTGATTCAGAATCTGGGGCTAGCATTGAGTTCTATGAGCTTTATTTTCTGTTGAAAGAAATAATATTTATTTCTAATAGGGAAAAGATACATAAAAAATAAAATTAAAATAAAATCCCTAACTAAACTTAAGTAAAATTTAAAATATTGATCATTACCTAGAAGATACAAAACATATCTTGTCCATTTGTGCATGTGTGCTAAGTTGCTTCAGTCATGTCTGACTCTGTGTGATCCCATGGGCTGTAGTCTGCTAGGCTCCTCTATCCGTGGAATTCTCTAAGCAAGAAAGAATACTCCTTCTCCAAGAGATCGTCCCAATACAGGGAACAAACTCGCATTCTGAATGTCTCCTGCATTAGCAGATGGGTTCTTTACCACTAGTCCCACCTGAGAAGTCCTTTCTTGTCCATAACAGATGCTAATTAAATTGTACCAATTAAAGATGGTTTGGTACAAAGGCAGTTATCAACCCTGGCTGCTCACAGAAATCAACTGGGGAGATTTGTAAACTGCAGATTCCTGAGGTCCAATGTCAAATAAAATTCATATTTTATGGCAAGATAGACATTTAAATATACAATTTTCTCTGCCCTTTGGCCCCCTTTCTCCCCTCCACTGTGCTTTGTGTATGTGTATTATGCATCAACCAAACCTCCCCCAGAGTTATGCAAAGAGAAAAAACCGGTCATAATAAACACTCTCTTCCAACAACACAAGAGAAGACTCTACACATGGATGTCATCAGATGGTCAATACCAAAATAAAATTGATTATATTCTTTGCAGCTGAAGATGGACAAGCTTGGTATAGTCAGCAAAAACAAGACAGGGAGCTGTTTGTGGCTCAGATCATGAAGTCCTTATTGCAAAATTCAGACTTAAATTGAAGAAAGTAGGGAAAACCACTAGACCATTTAGGTAGGACCTAAATCAAATCACTTACAATTATATGGTAGAAGTGACAAATTGATTTAAGGGATTAGATCTATTAGATAGAGTGCCTGAAGAACTATGGATGGAGATTTGTGACATTGTACCAGAGGCAAGGATCAAGACCATCCCCAAGAAAAATAATTGCAAAAAGGCAAGATGGTTGTCTGAGGAGGCCTTATAAATAGCTGAGAAAAGAAGAGACGTGAAAGGCAAATAAGAAAAAAAAAAAAAGATATACCCGTTTGAATGTAGAATTCTAAAGGGGAGCAAGGAGAGATAAGAATGCTTTCCTCAGTGATCAATGCAAACAAATAGAGGAAAACAATAGAATGGGAAAGACTAGAGATCTCTTCAAGAAAATTAGAGATACCAAGGGAACATTTCAGGCAAAAATGACCACAATAAAAGACAGAAATGTCATGGATCTAATAGAAATAGAAGATATTAAGAAGAGGTGGTAAGAATACACAGAAGAACTACACAAAAATATTTGCATGACCCAGATAACCACGATGGTGTGATCACTTACTGAGAGCCAGACATCTTGGAATGTGAAGTCAAGTTTGCCTTAGTTAGCTTCATAGCAAACAAAGCTAGTGGAGGTGATGGAATTCCAGCTGAGCTATTTCAAATCCTAAAAGATGATGCCGTTAAAGTGGTGCACTCATTATACCAGTAAATTTGGAAAACTCAACAGTGGCCACAGGACTGGAAAAGGTCCATTTTCATTCCAATCCCAAATAAAGGCAATGCCAAAGTGTGTTCAAGCTACTGTACAACTGCACTCATCTCATACGCTAGCATAGTAATGCTCAAAATTCTCCAAACCAGGCTTCAACAGTACATGAGCTAAGAACTCCCAGGTGTTCAAGCTAGATTTGAAAAAGGCAGAAGAACCAGAGATCAAATTGCCAACATCTGTTGCATCAATGAGAAAGCAAGAAAGTTCTAGAAAAACATCTATTTCTACTTTATTGACTATGTCAATGTCTTTGACTATGTGGATCACAACAAACTGTGAAAAATTCTTAAAGAGATGGCAATACCAGAATACCTGACCTGGCTCTTGAGAAATCCGTATGCAGACATGGATCAATCCAAAAAGTAACAATTAGAATTAGACATGAAACAACAGGCTGGTTCCAAATCAGGAAAGGAGTATGTCAAGGTTGTATATTGTCACCCTTTTTACTTAACTTACATGCAAAGTACATCATGCAAAATACTGGGCTGGATGAGACACAAGCTGGAATTAAGATTGCTGGGAGAAATATCAATAACTTCAGACATGCAGATGACACCACCGTTATGGCAGAAAGAAAAGAATGCCTGAAGAGCTTCTTGATGAAAGTGAAAGGAGAGTGAAAAAACTGGTTTAAAACTCAACATTTGAAAAAACAAAGATTCATGACATCTGGTCCCATCACTTCATGGCAAATAAAAGGGAAACAATAGAAACAGTGACAGACTTTATTTTCTGGGCTCCAAAGTCACTGCAGATGGTGACTGCAGCCATGAAATTAAAAGATGCTTACTCCTTGGAAGAAAAGCTATGTCAAACCTAGACTGTGTATTAAAAAAGCAGGGAAATTGCAGACAAAGTTCCATCTAGTCAAAACTATGGTTTTTCCAGTAGTCATATATGGATGGGAGAGTTGGACCAGAAAAGAAAGCTGAGTGCTGGAGAATCGATGCTTTTGAACTGTGGTGTTGGAGAAGACTCTTGAGAGTCCCTTGGACTGCAAGGAGATCAAATCAGTCAATCCTAAAGGAAATAAGTCCTGAATATTCATTGGAAGGACTGATCCTGAAGCTGAAGCTCCAATAATTTGCCCTCCTGATGTGAAGAAGTGATTCATCAGAAAAGACCCTGATGCTGGGAAAGACTGAAGGCAGGAGAAGGGAATGACAGAAGATGAGATGGTTGGATGGCATCACCGACTCTATGGACATGAATTTGAGCAAGCTCCAGGAGTTGATGATGGACAGGGAAGCCTGGCATGCTTTTAGTCCACGGGGTCGCATAGAATTGGACAAGACTGAGTGACTGAACTGACTGAAACCTCCTTCATCAGCAGAAATACCTGCTTAGCCATGACGAGCTAATTTCTTGTAGCATCAGCAAGATTACTCCTTAAATGATAGCATTCCTTCTTGATCTTGTAAGACACATAATGAACCTTAGATCTGGATCGTGTAAACTATCAGTGACTGTAATGTACAGCCCTTTTTCTCTGAAAAACTTATGCAACTGCGCCTTCACTTCTAATATGCAGGATAGTTCTCAGAGCTTTCTGAGATGTCCTTCTTAGGTTATGTCTTCAACATAGCTTGAATAAAATTTTCCATTTTCTTTCTTTTTTCAAATTAACTTTTTAATTTGAAGAAAATTATTTTACAATGCTATAATGCTTTCTGATGTACAACAACACAAATCAGCCATAATTATATATATATATATAATATAATGTATATATATTACCTCCCTCCCCTCTCCACATCCCATACCTCTAGATCATCACAGAGTGCCTGGCTGGGCTCCTTGTGTTATGCAACAAATTTTCATCAGCTATCTATTATACACATTGTAGTGTATATATGTCAAGGCTACTTGCTCCATTTGTCCCCATCTCTCCCTCCCTAACTGTGTTCACAAGTACATTCTCTATATCTATGTCTCTGTTCCTCTTGCAAATAGATTCATCAATACTATTTATCTAGATTTGACATATATACATTAATATACAATATTATTTTCTTTTTCTGGCTTTATAACAAGCTCTAGGTTCATCTGTTTCACTAGAATTGAGTCAAATTCATTCTTTTTATGGCTGAGTGATATACCATAGCTTTTTCACCCATTCATCTGTCGATGGACATCTAGGTCGCTTCTATATCTTAACTATTGTAAATAGTGCTGCTATGAACACTGGGGTACATGTCTTTTTCAATTATGGTTTTCTCAAGGTACATGCCAAGTAGTGAGATTGCTGAATCATATCGTGTTTTATTCCTAGTTTTTTAAAAAGAAATCCCATTTCTTAGATGGAATTATTAAATAACAGTTTTGATTAGTAAATTCCAGTTTTAGGCTTAATTCAGTGGAGGCACAGTCTAGGCATCAGACTTTTAAAAGATTCCTATAGAATTCTACTGTGTAGTGTTTAGAGCCTCACAAAATGTGACTCTTAGATGAGCTGTTTGAGCATTACCTAAAAATGTATTCAGTTCAGTTCAATTCAGTCACTCAGTCGTGTACAACTCTTTGCGACCCCATGAATCGCAACACGCCAGGCCTCCTTGTCCATCACCAACTCCCAGAGTTCACTCAGACTCACGTCTATCGCGTCAGTGATGCCATCCAGCCATCTCATCTTCTGTCGTCCCCTTCTCCTCCTGCCCCCAATCCCTTCCAGCATCAGAATCTTTTCCAATGTGTCCACTCTTCTCATGAGGTGGCCAAAGTACTGGAGTTTCAGCTTTAGCATCATTCCTTCCAAAGAAATCCCAGGGCTGATCTCCTTCAGAATGGACTGGTTGGATCTTCTTGCAGTCCAAGGGACTCTCAAGAGTCTTCTCCAACACCACAGTTCAAAAGCACCAGTTTTTCAGTGCTCAGCCTTCTTCCAGTCCAACTCTCACATCCACACATGACCACAGGAAAAACCATAGCCTTGACTAGACAGACCTTAGTCGGCAATGTCTCTGCTTTTGAATATACTATCTAGGTTGGTCATAACTTTTCTTTCAAGGAGTAAACGTGTTTTAATTTATCATGTTGAAGGTCAGGAAGGGCGGCGGTAAGGAGATAACCCTCGTCCACGGTAAGGAGCAGTGGCTGTGCTTTGCTGGAGCAGCCGTAAAGAGAAAAATGTATTAAAAATGGAAATTCTCAGGCCAGACCCTTAGGCACTAAATTGCAAATGCTTGGGGAGGGCTTCAGCCAATGGAGACTGAATACGAGACATGCCCAGTTTAAGAACCGCTGGTCTAGGTACTAGTTTCCAAATCTGACTGATCATCATAGGTATCTTGGGGAGAACTCTGAAAATAGAAATTCCTCAGCTTCACTACCATTTTCACTTTCTAATCCATAAAGTCTGGGAAAGGCTGAGAACAACCTTTCTTTCTTTCTTTCTTTCTTTTAATTTATCTTTTCCTTTATTCCTGGCCAGACTTGGGAACCAATTTGAAAATATTTTCTGAAAATATAAATGCTAATTTAGGAAATGAACTCTAGCCCTGCCACTGTTCATAACTGATCACATGACTCTGTGTACAGGATTCTCCTCTGTCCTCTGAATCAAATTTCCTCACAGTGGGGGGACTCCCCTCACAGGGGGACTGGTGGCTCCCATTTTTATTTGGAAGCTCTAATGAACCTGAATGAAATTTGTGGCTTCAAAGTTTCTATAAATGTGAAATATGACTATCAAATGGTCTTTGAGAGGAAGAGGATATTTTCTGCTCTTCTGCCTCCTGGGAGAATATTACTGACTATCATGTCTCTTTCATTTCTTCTTTAATGGAAAACCTCCTGAAGGACACCTTGGGCTCTGCTATCATCTTCATTTCCATAACAGTCTTGAGCTAAGCTTTACCCTAGGCAACTCCTATTGTGAGGATACCTCTCTGCAGGTTCCTCTTTCCAGCTTTCTCCCCTTTCCTCACCTCTCTTTTGTCTCTTCCTGTCCTAGATAGTGTCTGTCCATTTCACCCTCTTTCTCTTGTATTATTACGATTTAAGTATCTTGAAGTGGAAGTCAGATTGCTGAGCTTTCGGAGACAGATGAGACCAAGCAGTCCGCCGGGAGCACTCGGCACCAGCGTGCGCAGTAGCCCAGCATATGGAGTTGAATCTCCAGACACTGACATTAACACTCCTGCTTCAGGTAACTCATTTAGCTTTGGTGTCATTTTACAATAAATATACCATCCACCGACACAAATTAGACAGCTATTGAGATTAATTTTGAGGCACTATCGGCAACATCTTAAATCAAAAATCATTCTTTATTAGCATGCTTGGCAGTATAGTGTGCCTGCCCTCCCCCCTCCTGATCCCTGCCACAGAATAAATGAGGCCCCATGGTTGACATAGCGCATCAAGTGTTTTATAATAGTCTAATTGTAGCTAATGGTTTGTGCAGCTAATTAAGGCCCTATGAATTACAGTAATCAGTCAGGCTCATCCTTTAAACCAGATAGTTCTATCCAACCGTCCCTTTAGTAAGAAACAATATATATATATATATATATATATATATATATGTATATATATAGGGACACACACACACACTCACACAGGCTGTAATGATCAGCCAGGTTCATCTGAGCACAAAGAGATTAATGACTTATTTTTCTCTCTTCATTACAAAATATTTATTTAAAGAAGGACACGTTTCCAGCAGCAGCTCCAGTCCCTGTAGATGAGGCCAAGGTAGAGTCTTCTGTATGTCTTCTACCTGAAAACTGAAACGAGTTAATGCCAAGTATAGCAGCTCTCCTCTGACTCTTCCTATAATCCATTCAGTTTGCAGCCCAGAGTTACCTTTTGGGGCACTTGTTAAGTTATGGGAAACCAGACACCTCAGAGAAATGGTGACAAAGAAGCCACCTGAACAGCACGGTTGAAGATTCAGAAGGGACCAAACTCCATTTGTGAACCAGCTGGTGACAACACCATCAACATGATTAAGCTTCTTTGATAGCAGTGACCAAGGACATAGAGGAAGAAGTTACTGAACAATTCTAGAAGAGCTTTCTTCTCTCACAGAATTGTAAGAGGAATGGGATAATTTTCTTTTGCTATGGGTTTGCTTTGATGAGCATATTCTAAACAGAAGATCTATCGGATTACAGAAGAGTTTTCCAAAGGCCTGAAGCATATATAACTTCTTGGTTTATTTGAAACTTGACTGGACATAGCAAAAAATAACTTTGGAAGCAATTCTATAAGGCCTTGGGGAAACAAAGAAAAGAAGCAGTAGGCCTTCTCTAGTAATTGTATCTGACTCTTTGAGAGGGAGAAAACATCCTATAGAAATGTCATCCATATGACCTCTCTTGGAAAACATGCAGTCTGGTCCCCCAGGGTCCCAATGTCAATGAAAAGTGGGAAAGGAAACAGATTTTCATGAAGGCGATGTGGTCACATTATTTCCAGCTCACAATCTCGCAGAACTGGGTAGAATCTTGATGTTTCCACCAGCTTTTCGCTTTTTTAAAAGCAAGATTAAATTTAACTGCTCTGGACAGATGATTGGAGAACCAGCTATGCCATTTCCTTCTATCTGGTCAAGATTTTCTTATCCTCAATAAAGGGCCATTTCTTTATGATTTTAAAGAAAGTAAGTTGATATCCCTTAAGAATTCTGGCCACTCCCTCTCAATTTCCAAATTAAAGTACTCTTGCTTCATTAAATTCCCCCTGTTGATCGTCTTAGTTCATCATTGTGAGATAGTGGAAAGCTCATTTGTCAAGGAAAAAAAAAAAAAAGAGAGAGAGAGAAAAAAAAAAAGAATGCTACTTGTCATATAACTAGAGTATTGGAATTTGGTATTTGGATATTCAGTGTATCCCTCCCAGATTTGCACTTATAGGTGGCTATTTAATCTGCATTCTATTTCTAGAGGATTCAACATTCAGGTATAGATGTCTCCTTGTTTCTGAAATGGCAGTTATCAAATTAAAATGCTTTCATTTATGCCTAGCTGCTTCAAAATTAATCAGTGGACCTTGTTCATAAAATTTCATTTATTTACTTTACTTATATTTTAGGAAGACTATTGAGCATTTTTCATGGTCATCAGTGATGGCATTCAAAGCTTTCTTTTTCATCTAAGTACACCTTGTGAAACATCAGCTACATGTTGACATTTGATTACACATATTTCAAGGTTCTTTATGAAGCTTTTTTTTTTCCTTTTTTCCCTTGAAGATGACCAGATGTTGGAGGAAATCTGACTGATGGAGATGAAGAATGTGATTTGCCTAGCTCTCAACACTACCCACCTCTCCTCTTCCTTCTGTTCTTTTTACATCTATTTTGCCCTACAATAATCCTTGTACTTGTTGTGGTGCTTAAAATTCAGCTGTGTTAACCTAGGTAATTTTAAAATAGATATTTCTAGTTCAGGCCAAAGGATACCTATCTTTGTTTGGAAAGCATTCACGGTAGAGTCTGGGGATTTGTACTGCACCAGAGTTGATGAAAACACTCCCTCACCTTCTGTTTGTCTCCTTCTCCAAGTAAGCACCTATAGCCCTTTCCATATATGAAAAAGTAATATTATTAGTGATTCTGAGCATAAGCCATATTGTTACTTTATTTTGTTGGCTTTGGGTAGAATAGGGAAGTGTACATTCTGTTTGCACCACACTTCACACCCTGAATTTCAAGTATCTCAAAAGTAAGCATGATGATGCATGTAAAATCTCATTCACCCACCATTTGTTGTTGTTCTTCTTCATCATAGTAAATCTTTAAATGTACCACAAAACATGTGCTAATAGACTCAAATGTCTTGATAACCTCTAGGAAAGGAAACCAAAAGTATATAAACATATGCTCAGTCTTTATTGTTTCACTCTTTCATTGTATTTTAAAATGACCCAGATATTCAATGAACTATTGTTTTTTAGTCCCTAAATTGTGTCTGACTCTTTGTGACTCCATGGACTGTAGCATCTTAAGCTGCCTTGTCCTTCACTATCTCCCAGGATCTGTTCAAATTCATGTCCATTGAGTCAGTGATGCTATCTAACCATCTCATCTTCTGCCACCCTCTTCTGTTGCTTTCAGACTTTCTCAGCATTAGGATCTTTTCCAGTGAGTCAGCTCTTTGCATCAGGTGGCCCAAGTATTGGAGCTTTGGCTTCAGCATCAGTCTTTCCAATGAATATTCAGAGTTGATTTCCTTTAGGAGTGACAGGTTTGATCTCCTTGCAGTCCAAAGGACTCTCAAGAGTCTTTTCCAGAACCACAATTCAAAAGCATCAATTCTTTGGAGCTCAACCTTCTTTGTGGTCCAACTCTCATATCCATACATGACTACTGGAAAAAACAAAATTTTGACTATGCCAACCTTTGTCTCTGCTTTAGCATACTCTGTCTAGGTTGGCAATAGCTTTCTTTCCAAGGAGCCAGTGTCACTGCAGTCAGCATCTGCAGTGATTTAGGAGCCCAAGAAAATAAAATCTGTTGCTATTTCCTTTTCCCCCTTCTATTTGCCATGAAGTGATGGGACTGTATGCCATAATCTAAGTTTTTGAATGTTGAGTTTCAAGCCAGCTTTTTCACTCTCCTCTTTCATCCTCATCAAGAAGCTCTTTAGTTCTTCTTCACTCTGATATTGAAGCAGTATCATCTTCATATGTGTGCTGTGCTGTGCCTAGACACTCAGTTGTATCCAACTCCTTGCCACTCCATGGACTCTAGCCCACCAGGTTCCTCTGTCCATGGGGATTCTCCAGGCAAGAATACTGGAGTGAGTTGCCATGCCCTCCTCCAGTGCCTCTTCCCAACCCAGGAATCAAACCCATGTCTCCCACNGTATCATCTTCATATGTGTGCTGTGCTGTGCCTAGACACTCAGTTGTATCCAACTCCTTGCCACTCCATGGACTCTAGCCCACCAGGTTCCTCTGTCCATGGGGATTCTCCAGGCAAGAATACTGGAGTGAGTTGCCATGCCCTCCTCCAGTGCCTCTTCCCAACCCAGGAATCAAACCCATGTCTCCCACATTGTTCATGGATTCTTTGCCATATGAGCCAGCATGTGTGAGATTGTTGATATTTTTCATAGAAAACTTGATTGCAGCTTGTGATTCATCCTGCCTGATATTCTGCATGATGTACTCTGCATAGAAGCTACATAGGAAGGGTGACAACTTACAGCTTTGTCACACTCCTTTCCAAATTTTGAACCATTCAGTTATTCCATGTCTGATTCTAATGGTAGTACTCACTACAGTAGTATCCACCATAGTGCTACTCAACCCCATAGATGTATAGAGTAAAAAACAATTTATTGGATGTCAGAAAGTCAGCTTTATCTGAATTTATTGATCATATTTGTGTGACTGGAACACCTGGGTATGCTGCTTGGATAGACATTTACTTTTATCTCAAAATGCAGATGTGGGTCAGTTGAGATATGAAGGTCTCATGGTTTTCTAATTCTATACAAGTATTGAACAAGGGCACCAGAGCTCCAGTTGTTCATAGACAGTTCACTGGAGACTCTGGCTAGCTGCTTTTCATTGACTTAATGTTATTTTTCTTATTTTATTTGATCCCACTCCAGAAAGTGGACATTATATTAATTGTATTTTTAATTATCATATGTACTAGTTATAGAACCACAAGGTTCATTTATAAAGATTAAACACATAACTTATTGTAATAAATTAGGCTGCCAACTTCCTTTACTCTTTATACCCAGAGTATCCTAAAGAATCCTGATCCAAATCCAAGGAGGATATGGGGAAGAATGGACCACCAGAAAACCCCAACATTTCATGGGAATATTTCAGAAAACCATCTGGCATGTGGATCCATCTTCAAGATGACTCAAAGTCCCTCTATAACAGGGAGAAAAAGAATTTCCCTGCATGCATTCTACATTTTGTCAGCCTTTTCCTACTGCAGTCATCATTTATTCTGGAATTTAGAGGTGTGAGTTTTGATTGCCAGGATGAGCCAAGGGTGAATTGATTAGTAATGCCCATACCCATAACAAATTTGAATGTATAATGCATTCTTGTTTTCTAATTCCTGTGACCCAGAATTCATGAATTTATTATTTAATTTTGAAATCAAGACATTGGCCTAAGTTAAAGCATTATTGACACTAAAATGCAAGAACATTATAGATATAGAGAACATGGACTATATACTTCTAGGTTGTATTGTGAAGAGAAAAAAAGTAGATTAGAGAAAAAAATTAAAGACTAGAGTTACCCAGTGTTTTACATCAGTAGCAATTGGCTTTAGCAGTCCAGTTGTCATAAATGTGTCTGGAAAGCAAAGTCTACAAACCTTGGATCTGCCCTTTCTATAGAAAGAGTACCGTTTCTCACTCTTCCAGAATCTAGAACCTATCCACTTTTAGAATTCATTGTGAGTTTGTATTCCTTCAGGAAGCATTCCCAAAGCATGCCAGGTTATGCCACCTCTCCTTTTTCTGAAAAGTGAAGTTTCTTATTATGCTGGAAACTTTGGAGCTTAATCATATATACCCTTGGATTTGTTTACCATTTATGCTGTGGTTTGTGTAAGCTAATGTTGAAATTAACCCACAGCTCTGGAATCTACACCTGTGGACATTCATGAAGGCAAGAAGCCTAAGAAACTCTTGAGGGGAAATTAAGGCAATATTTTATGAAAAAAAAAAAGAGAGATTATTCAGATTGGTAAAATGCAATAAAGGGCAGTAAACTAAATTTAACTCCGCTGTCCCAAAAAATAAACTTATCAACCCAGGAATCCAATTTAATTTTTAAAACTACTTTTCCAGACTAAAATACATTGATAACAATTGTTTAAAAATGCAATCGCTAATGATTACATAGATTTTCATTTTGAGAAGTAATAAAGCACAGTTGTAAAGAGCAGAATCCAGAGACAGATGACCAGAGTTTGCCTCTGAGCTCTCCACTTAGGAGCTGTGTGACTCTGGAAATATTGCTAAACTGTTCTGAGTCTCTCCTCATCCCCAAAAATACTGATAGTGCCAATATCTACTTCGCAGGGTCATTATGAAGATCACATGGCTAAATGGGTTAAACAGTTCCCAGAATATTATCCAGCACATAATAAATTCAACATAAGGATAAGTATTAATATGTTTTAAGTAGGTGAATGATCATGAAATATTAGTATACATTAGAAAGACTCAGATAGAAAGTGGCCTGAAACATCTATATCTGAGCTATAATCACATTTCTTTAGGTACTTATTGGCCCCAAAGATGTGTTCTATTATTGTTGTTGGATGGAGAGTTTAAATACAAAATCTGATTTATTTTCAAAGATCGAAGAAATAGAGCTAGAGTTTTAAACATACATATAACTTTCCATTATCATTCACTATCTACCGACTTGTAATTAGTATCTGTTTAAATCATAAAAGTGGAAGGACCACTTCTGGGCCAAATGAAATCTGATTGTTGGAGACTGGAATTAAATTTATTTTGATGTGATTTGGATCAACACCATAGTAATAATCAGTTTTGTCCTATGGCCATGTTTTTAATTCTCTGCAGTTAGGACTTTTAAAAAGGAAGCATAGACACCTTTTGATGTTGCATAAAAAATAGAATTTTATAACTTATTCCCTTTATGGCCTTTGGATGCCTCATGTCTCCATCCATGAAATGAAAATAATTGTTTTGCTTAAAGTTATGGTAACTCCAGAGCAATGGTAAAATCCCAATTATTTAATTATACATGTAAAATTTCCATTCAATCATTTGTCATGTTTGCTATAATTCCTCTTCTAGTTTCCCAAAGTATGGTTTGGAGATATTCATGTAGTTATATGCTGGTCAATATTCATACAGAAAAGGCAAAGTAGTCTAGAAAAAGGCACTGTTCCTATGTCACATAATTACCATGATCACACACTTTCAACCGTATAGTCAAACATGTTCAGTTCAGTTCAGTTCAGTTCAGTCACTCAGTCATGTCCGACTCTTTGTGACCCCATGAATCGCAGCACACCAGGCTTCCCTGTCCATCACCAACACTTGGAGTTCACTCAGACTCACGTTCATCGAGTCACTGATGCCATCCAGCCATCTCATCCTCTGTCATCCCCTTCTCCTCCTGACCCGAAAACCTCCCAGCATCAGAGTCTTTTCCAATGAGTCAACTCTTCTCATGAGGTGGCCAAAGTACTGGAGTTTCAACTTTAGCATCATTCCTTCCAAAGAAATCCCAGGGCTGATCTCCTTCAGAATGGATTGGTTGGATCTTCTTGCAGTCCAAGGGACTCTCAAGAGTCTTCTCCAACACCACAGTTCAAAAGCATCAATTCTTCAGCGCTCAGCTTTCTTCACAGGCCAACTCTCACATTCATACANCAAAGGCTTTGGCATAGTCAATAAAGCAGAAATAGATGTTTTTCTGGAACTCTCTTGCTTTTTCCATGATCCAGCAGATGTTGGCAATTTGATCTTTGGTTTCTCTGCCTTTTCTAAACCCAGCTTGACTATCTGGAAATTCATGGTTCACGTATTGCTGAAGTCTGGCTTGGAGAATTTTGAGCATTACTTTACTAGTGTGTGAGATGAGTGCAATTGTGCAGTAGTTTGAGCATTCTTTGGCATTGCTTTTCTTTGGGATGTAAATAAAAACTGACCTTTTCCAGTCCTGTGGCCACTGCTGAATTTTCCAAATTTGCTGGCATATTGAGTGCAGCACTTTCACAGCATCATCTTTCAGGAGTTGAAATAGCTCAAATGGAATGCCATCACCTCCACTAGCTTTGTTCGTAGTGATGCTTTCTAAGGCCCACTTGACTTCACATTCCAGGATGTCTGGCTCCAGGTGAGTGATCAGACCATCATGATTATCTCGGTTGTGAAGATCTTTTTTGTACAGTTCCTCTGTGTATGTTAAATTATATATATATATATTTAAGGAGATAAAAGATCAAGTTATTTGAAAGAAACTTCTCTTAGAAAATTAAATGTAGAGATAACATGTGCCTCAAGTTGTGTCTATATAAGCTGGTGTAAAAGAGAGGTTGTCATGCTACTAATAAAAATAACACTAATAACAAACATTCAGGTGGGATTGTCTAGGTGCCATCCATTCTTCTAATTTTTATACATGCAATGTGTGTTGAGAACAGCTAAAAAGTAGACACTGCTTTTATTCCTGTTTCATGGATGAGAACACCGAGGCACAGGCAGGTGAGGGATATGCTCCAAGTGGCTCAAAATTCCAATCCAAACACTCTTGCTGTCATACACTGTGGTCTTAACCATAGCTGCAATGGATTCTGTTTGGGGAATGGCTGAGAGAACTAAAGACGCAATCAATCAATTTTTCCTTTTATGTAATTAAGAAAGTAAATTTGTTTTGTCTGGGCTTGAGGATGCAAAACACTATAGACCAGCAACTTAAGTACTTCATTTATAGACACTTGCTTGACTATTTAATTCAAAATCTGGAAAATAGTATGCAGAAAAGCATCAGGGATAAAATTAATTTTTAGAACATAAAACATTTCAGAAAGTGTAGTTGCTTATAGTTCACAATTTGCAAGCAAAATAAACCAAACTATGAGGATGATAAAGTCATAAATTATCCTAAAACCTCACATCATGCTTATCACAGAATAGGCACTCACAGAACATCTTATGAATGAGGAATCTTCTGGAAAGGCCAAAAACAGAGAATCTAAAGTGGCAGACTAACAAGACCAATGGCCTCTTCTCTCTTCCTCACAGTCAGAGTATGGTTCATGTAAGGTTCAGAAAGTCCCTGTTGATCCCATTTTATTAGCATCTGTCATACCTGCAGGTCCAGGCTGACCAGACAAGTGCCTTTGGCCTCTTTTGAGCCATTGTTTGTGTTGTCAATGGGCATGACACTCAATATAATTTCCCAAGCAGCGTCTGTATAACTGCCATGTTCTGATTGAGAAATTCCACTATTGCTAGAGCCTGAGAGAAATGCTGTATTCTAACACTTGCTCATTGGTTTAGTTCATGTACAATCTTCTAACAAGAGATGATCCTTACTTGCTTGTCCTACATCATTGTGTTCAATAGCTCAGCAGTAGCAGGACGTTCCCTTGTGACCTTATCATCAGTATCCACAGCAACTGCTAGAGCACTGAGGACTGGACAGGCTGGAGCTATGGAGATGCTGTCTCCTTGTTTGTGTTCCCAGCTGTCTATCAAGTCAGTCTGTGACTCTGCAGAAATGAAGGCAAGAATTCTTTCCATGATTGGAGATGCTTATTGTCTGGAACACAACACTCAGATACTGGAGAAGGAAAGATTTCTAGACTTACTAATTCGGCTTTCTCAAGAGAAATAGTTACAGCCTTGTTGGCAAGTTACAGCACCTGAAAAACCTCTCTCTCTCTCTCTCTCTCTCTTCCCTTTCCTTTCCTTTCACTTTCCCTTCTTTTTTTCTCTCTTTCCTTCTTTTCCTTTTTATTATTTGTTTTTCTTTTTCCCTTTCAAGGACTATGATTCTCTATTTGAGTTTTCTGATATGGGCTTTTTGGAATTTTGGACCTTAATTTTAGATGACCGTTGCATGACCTGACTTTGTAAATATATTAGAAAAACTACTCAGTCTTCCAGTGGGATTTTAAATTTCCTTATTCAAACTACCCCACCCTTCATCCCTTGGGTTCTAATCAGTGGCTTTTCACTTTAAGAATGTACATTGCCACGTGTAAAATAGATAGCCAGTGGGAGTTCAATGTATGATAGGAAAATGAAGCAAAAGTAGATGTTTCCCTGGAACTCCATTGTTTATACCATGATCCAGCAAATGCTGGCAACTTGATCTCTGGTTCCTCTGCCCTTTTGAAACTCAACTTGTACATCTGAAAGTTCTTGGTTCATGTACTACTGAAGCCTGGCTTGAAGAATTTTGAGCATAATATTGTTAGCATGTGAAATGAGCACAATTTTATGGCAGTGTGAACATTGTTTGCTATTACTTCTCTTTGGGATTGGAATGGAAACTGACCTTTTCCAGTCCTGTGGCCACTTCTGCTTTCCAAATTTACTGACATATTGAGTGCAGCACCTTAACAGTATCATCTTTTAGGATTTTAAATTGCCCAGCTGGAATTCCATCACCTCCACTAGCTTTGTTCATATGAATGCTTGCTAAGACCCACTTGACTTTACACTCCAGGATGTCCTTCTCTAGGTGAGTGACCACACTATCATGTTTATCTGGGTCATTAAGACATTTTCTGTATAGTTCCTCTGTTTTCTTGCCACCTCTTCTTAATGTCTTCTCTTTTCTTAGTCATTTCTGTCCTTTGTCATGCCCATCCTTACATAAAATATCCCCTTGATATCTACAGTTTTCTTGAAGAGCTCTCTAGTCTTTCCCATTCTCTTGTTTTCCTCTGTTTCTTTGAATTGTTCATTTGAGAAGGCCTTCTTATGTCTCCCTGCTATTCTCTGGAACTCTGCATTAAGTTCAGTATATCTTTCCCTTTCTCCCTTGCTTTTTGCTTCTTCCCATAGTTCTCCTCAGGCAACTGTTTCCCTTCCTGCATTTCTTTTTCTTTGGAATGATTTTTATCACTGCCTCCTGTACAGTGTTAGAGACCTCTGTCCATAGTTCTTCAGGGTTCTCTCTACCAGACTGAATCCCTTGAATTTATTTGTCATCTTCACTGTATAATCATAAGGGATTTGAATTAGGTTATACTTGAATGGCTTAGTGATTTTTTCTACTTTCTTCAATTTTAGCCTGAATTATGTAATAAGGAGCTGACTGTTTGAGCCACAGTCAGCTCCAAGTCTTGTCTTTATTGACTGTACTTAACTTATATATAGAGTAAATCATGCAGAATGCTAGGCTGACTGAATCACAAACTGGAATCAAGATTGCCAGAAGAAATATCAACAATCTCAGATATGCAAATGATACCACTAATGGCAAAAAATGAAGAGGGACTAAAGATCCTCTTGACAAAGGGTGAAAGAAGACAGTGAAAATACTGGCCTGAAGCTCAGCATTGAAAACTGAGATCATGGCATCCAGTCCTGTCACTTAATGTCAAAGAAGGAGAAAAAGTGGAAGCAGTCACAGATTTTACTTTCCTGGGCTCCAAAACACTGCAGCCATGAAAGTACAAAACATTTGCCTCTTGGAAGCAATGCTATAACAAACCTAGACATTGTATTAGGATCCAGAGATATCACTTTACTGACAAAGTTCATACACTCAAAGCTATAGTTTATCGAGTGGTCATGTACAGATGTGAAAGTTGGACCAAAAAGAAAGCTGATGGCAGAAGAATTGAAGTTTTCAAATTGTGGTGCTGAAGAAGACTCTTCAAAGTGCTTTGGACTGCAAAGAGATCAAACTAGTCAATCCTAAAGGAAGTAAACCCTGAATATTCATTAGAAGGACTGTTGCTGATGCTGAAGCTCCAATAGTTTGGCCACCTGATGCGAAGAGCTGACTTATTGAAAAAGACTCTGATGTTGGGAAAGATTGAAGGCAAAAGGAGAAGAGGAGTGCAGAGAAGGAGATGGGTAGATAGTATCACCAACTTAATGAACATGAATTTGAGTAAACTCCAGGAGATGGTGGAGAACAGAGGAGCCTGGCATGCTATCGTTCACAAGATCGCAGACAGTTGGACATGATTTAGCAAATGAACAACAATTGGTTATATGGCCAGGAGATCAGATTGCTGGATAATATAGTAACTCTCTTTGTTTTCTTAGAGAACCTCCATACATTTCCAGCTTCCCAGGTTGCTCAGAAAGAGTTGCAGGAGATGCAGGTTTGATCCTTGGTTCAGGAAGATCTCCTGGTGGAGGAAATAGCAACCTACCCAGTTTTCTTGCTGAGATAATCCCATGGACAGAGGAAACTGACAGTTTATAGTTCATGGGGTCATAAAGAGTTGGACACGAGTGAGCACACACATGCCATAGTGTTTTCCATAATGATTGTGCCAGAGAGACATTTTATCATATGTTAAAAAAAAAAATGGACATGATGAGAGTATACTAATGTGACTTGTCTGAAAATGGATTATAAACCTTACGTAGGCTAACTTTTGTATTTGTGCAACATGTCTACCTATATCTTTATCCTTTTTGTTCTTTGTTTAATGTTTCAGAGCAGATTCAGTGTTCAAACCCAATTTTATAGCCCATATACCTTTGAAATCTCACCACAGAGTGCAGTGCTCCACGTCAGGCCAATAGTCTCGTGTATTCCAGTTGAAATTCAAGCCTCACCTACTTTTCTGGAACCTTCTCTGTAACACAGTTTCCCTTCTTCCTTGGAAATCCCATTGCAAAGAAAATCTCTAACAAAAATTATAATGTCACTGTATATTTCCACTGTGTTATAGAAATGATTTTACTTGTACTTACCAACTTTAGGAGACTATAGGCTGTTTCAAGCAAAGAACTACAGGCCTTGTCTTTTAAAAATACTGGACTAGATAGTCATAATAGCAAATATTTAGGGAATCCTTGTTGACTTTCTCAGTATTGGTTAGATATGATGCGATGAGATAGCATTCTCAAAGAGGATTGGGGGGAAAAAGAAGAAAGGAACACAGGCCCCATGATTTTTTCTTATCTATGAAATTTGGAAAGCTCCTGCCTAACAACCCTCTATTTTATAGGCCTTACAATAAAGCAGATACTTTATTATATCTTGTTAATTTAACTATCACATTTTCAATGATACCTCCTAGATCTGGCAGAGATGGCCCTGCCTGCTGCCAATCTTCCATGATGATGGCCAAAGTTTAAGTTGTTCTAAGCTTCATTCTTGTGAAAAGATAACAGAACGGTAGAACTCTATAGAGTTTTCTTGTCACCTGTGTGGCATCACCACATTCTGCTTTAGTTCTGCCAGCTCTGACTTTGTCTTTCTGACAGGCTGACTAAAGCTAATTCTCACATAGGATAGTTTGGGTTACTCATAGCAGAAAAGCACAGATGAATAGAGAAGCAGCATTGAGATTATCATAAAACCCTTTCACTTCTAGGAAGATGAATGTTGATATGTGGCTTGTTGGTTTATATTTAGAGGCCCCAGGTGATATTGTTAACCAATCACAATCTCCTTACCCTTGATCCATTTCCATCATTTCCTCAGAGCAGCCACTTCTGGTTATTTATAGTTGAGGTACTCTCTGTAGAGAGTTCTGGCCACAAAAGGCATGGTATATAAAGAATCACAGTGTCTCTATTACCAACTGGGTTACCATCATCCAGGAGCATATATAAGAAGATAGGGACTAAGACTGGAGCTGTAGGAGCAGATGCCTGTAAGTATGCAGACCTGTTGGTACCTAGAAGTGTCCAGTATTATAAATGCAGGGGACAAAAAGAAGAAATCACTATTTCTATATATTGGAGCTCATCCTCTACGGATATGACATTCATATAAAGAGGTCATTTAAATATAGCATTGCAAATGCTATGACAAGCTGTATAGAAGTTATAAGAAAGGAGAAGTAGATTCAACCTGGTTTGGAGGAGGTAATCTCAGGAATTTTTAAAATATTTGTTGAGTTTATTCATGAATTTATGGTTCTGTGACTTAAATCTTGACTGATTAAGGGGGAAAAGTGTATAATTGCCAAGAAAAACATTCAACAAAGAGTTCCAGACAATATAGGCAAAGGCAGAGAGATGGGTTTCAGGGACAATAAGCAATTTGTTCTTAATAGATCTGGGATAACATCTCCTTATTGGAGGTGCAGTTAGGTGGATCTTACCACTGACTGTGCATCTGGAGAAAATCTGAAGCTCAATTTATGGTACAAGATAGAAGAAGTTTAAGCCAAAGCAAAAGCCCAATCTTATAAACTGAGTCAGAATAAAACAATGGCTTAGGGAAATATGAGAGGTAATTTCAAGTCCTCAGAGGACAAGTCCAAGAACTGATTGCAGAGAAACCGATTTTGAAAGAGATATAAGACATCAGTAGTCATAACTAGAGCAAGGGAACTTAACTAAATTGTGCTGGAGGATTTCCTGATTGAGTGAATCTTAAATAAAGGCTCTGAGCCCTCAGGTTGTGGGTATTAGATGTAAGAAGCTGGGGAAACAGTTGATTTGGGGATGACATTGCCCAGTCCTCTGGGATCTTAAGAAGAGCCTAGTAAGATGATCAGCTCATTTTCCCCAGCAAAATTATTTGCAGCATAGATCTGTATCTGTTTACACTAACACAAAAGTGATTGCAGGACTGTTTATTGCTTGATATCAATATCTGTGGTCTCAGTTCCATGGATATTATTTGGTGCTTCAGATGGTTATGAACCTGTTAAGAATATATTCAAATTGTATACAAATTTCTAGGTAAAAGACCCATAAGATCTTATCAGGAGATCCATAAGATCCAAGAAGATCTTACCAGTTCTTTAAATTTCATAATTCTGAATATTTAAAATCCACTGGTACAGACACAGAAATTAATATTTTCTTTCCAGAGATAATACCTACTACTTCTTATGAGACACAAGAGGGTTTGTGTCAAGTAAAGATATAGGTATTAGTATTAAATGAAGAGTCTATGATCACATATTTTTCTTCCCTAGCCATCGTACTTTTCTTTAATAGATCAGAGTAAGGTGGAAACAGGATGGACCCAAACCCCATCTTTACTGCTTCTAGAATACATTGAAGAATCCTTCTTGAGTAAGTACTTGCTATATATACATTATTGCTATTTTGCCTGAAAATTTCTCTCAACAGGTAAAATTGACTTCAGGATCCATGTTGCTGCTGCTGCTGCTAAGTCGCTTCAGTCGTGTCTGACTCTGTGTGACCCCATAGACGGAAGCCCATCAGGCTCCCCTGTCCCCGGGATTCTCCAGGCAAGAACACTGGAGTGGGCTGCCATTTCCTTCTCCAATGCATGAAAGTGAAAAGTGAAAGGGAAGTCACTCAGTTGTGTCCAACTTTTCATGACTCCATGGACTGCAGCCCACCAGGCCTCTCCGCCCATGGGATCTTCCAGGCAAGAGTACTGGAGTGGGTTGCCATTGCCTTCTCCTCAGGATCCACAGTTTTTGATTAATTAGGAAGAAGCTTATATGAGGTAGTTATAACTTAGGCCTAATGACATGAACCCAATACAAACTCAAACATTTTATGCTCTGGGATTCAGATGACCTTATATGGAGTTCTGTTCAAGATGCTATGAGGACAAGGATCCTTCCATGCTTCAATTTAAAATTTTGCCTGGGATACCTGGGCACAATATTGTCTCACTGTCCTCTCATATTAAAAAACCCACTTTGTCAGAAACAATCTCAGCACAATGGTTGCAAAAATCATCACGTTGAATGTGTACCTTCTGGAACAGTCAGAGGAAAGTTATCATTCTCTCACTGCTTTCCACAGAGAGAAGGATTCTGGAATTTGAGATGTTATCTCCCAAGGTGTTATTTATGGTAATTTTCTTATTTTCTGTTATTTCTGTGAATATTTGGGGTTCTAACTTAGGAAAGGCTGTTTCTCTACCATATTATAGAGAGGTGGGCTCTTTCACAAATCACAATCAAGGTAAAAATCAGTGAAAGGTATATTCTTATTTTCATATGAAAGTCTATAAGCAATCTCTCTGAATACCAAATATCTCTGAGACTCTCTGGATGACCCAGCATTAATCAGATTTCCTTTTTCAGTTTCTAAGGTCATGAGCCTTTCTAGGTAACAAGTGTAAGAACAGATTTTAGAAGCAGAGACTGCCAAATCTCAGACTATAACTGTATCTCTGGTCAAGTAAGAGAAAAAGTGGGCCCTTCCTAATGACCCTGGATATGCCTCCTTGAAATTCATTTAGATGCAATTACAAGATATTTCCTTCCTATTAGTATATATTCACAAATAACCTTATTATCTATCATTTAAGGAGACATGGAAAGCCTCCATAGATGAAATAGAAACTTCTACTATTCAGTCATATCTAGTCTTTTCTCCTAAATACACAACAGAGCTCATTTCTGAGACCAGGTCATCTTATTAGATGCGACTATCTCTGGTCAGTGGGCTGTGGGTGAAATTGATTATTGATATGGAAGTGTTATTTCAACATGGTCTTCCCTGGACACTGTGCCATCAAAAGAACAGTGCTCCATACAGTTGCCTAGACCTACAGAAAACATTTCATGAGTGAGTAAATTGTTGTGTTAAGCCATTAAATATTTCATCTGAAGTACAAGCCTATTGTGACTTAAACAACAGAAGAGGTGTTCTGAGGTTTATAAAATAATTTTGATAATGGATAGTAGAAGTAGGAAAAAAAAGCATAGGCGAAATCATGAAAGTAGAAAAATGTAGTTTTCATTTTATACCATCCATGGAATTTTTTTTTCAGTCAAGAATACTGAAGTGAAGTGAAGTCACTCAGTCATGTCTGACTCTTTGAGACCCCATGGACTGTAGCTTGCCAGACTCTTCCATCCATGGGATTTTTCAGGCAAGAGTACTGAAGTGAGTTGTGATTTCCTTCTCCAAAGAAATGGAGAAAATAAAAAGAGAGAGAGACATAACTTTGCCAAAAAAAGTCCATAGAGTCAAAGCTATGTTTTTTCCAGTAGTCATGTATGGATGTGAGAATTGGACCATAAAGAAGGTTGAACATCAAAGAATTGATGTTTTTGAATTGAGACACTGTTTTGAGAGTCCTTTGGACAGCAAGGAGAACAAACTAGTCCATCCTAAAGGAAATCAGCCCTCAGTATTCATTGGAAGGGCTGATGCTGAAGCCGAATCTCCAATAGTTTGTCCACCTGATGCAAAGAGCCGACTCATTGGCAAAGACCCTGATTCTGGGAAAGATAGAAGGCAAAAGGAGAATGGGGCAGTAGAGAATGACATGGTTATATAGTGTTACCAACTCAATGGATGTGAATTTGAGCAAACTCGGGGAGATAGTGGAGGACAGCAGTCTGGTGTCCATGGGGTTACAAAGAGTCAGACTGCTTAGAGGCTGAAAAAAGAACAGTAGTTTTCATCAGGGAGAAAATGAATGATTAAATTTGAAAAGAATATAGAGAGGACTAGATAATAAGCCAGAAAGCATAGGTTAGAGTGTTAGTACTGGCTTCATACTTAATCCTGTTGCCAATGAATGATCATCTATTATAGTAATGTACCTATTAAGAAGAATCATTAAAGTGAGAAGATATTGAAATAAAAAATTAATTAAAAAAAAACATAGATAAGAATAATAACACCTACAGATAGGGAATTAGTATCTATTAGAGATAGGAGAAAAACAAAGTAGAAAATATACTTCAATAATGAATATTTAGGAGAAAAATTATCTACTTGACAAAAGACCAATTTTGGAATGAAGATAGAATTTGTCTCAAAGAGTCAAGGTGAAGGTTGTTACAGCACATGGTGAGTTAGACTTTCTATACCCAACCAAGTACTGAGTATATTTTCTATGGGATACTCTCTGAATTCTAAGCAAATAGTTAATTTTAAAGAAAAATATATATCTAAAATGGAGATGCCCTCTCTGGGGAAGATAAACTTATATGCCCCTAAGCCCTCAGTTTGTCTTAGCCTGTCCTTGAAATATTGATCTGTATTATCTTTGGGATAAATATCAGCATAGCCTGTATCAATTCATGTACCTTACATTAGTTTGTCAGGCCAACACAGATGCCTGGAGACTTGACATCTGGTTTCCACACACATTTGCCCCAGGTTAGTGTGTGCATGGGGTAAACATTGCCAACCTTCTCTAATTCAATATGCTAAGGGAACAAAGTTGGAGATTGCTGCAAAATGGAAAGTAAAAGTTCTTCCAGGGCCATGATTGACTGTGGTTTAAAAGAATGTAGGAAGCAGAAAGAACTCATGGTTAAGAATATAAAATGTGGAGATAGTCATCTCTGAATGTGAATCCCTGATCCTACTACAAGCCTCTACATACCACAATTTTCATCTTTGAAAGAACAATCTACCATGTAGGGTATGTCATTAAATGCAATGCTGCTGGCAAAATCCTTAGCACAGTTTATTTTTAAAGTAGGCAGCAGAGTGATTGTGCTATATGTAAGCTTTTGTCAGATAATAATGAAAATTAATTCTTACCTATCTCTTACCATATGCCAAATATTATTTTCAATTTACATACATTAACATCAGTCCTGGCTATAGCGTATGAAGAAAGTATGATTATTATCCCCCTTTTACATATGAGGGAACAGCAAATGTGAGCACCTAGCCCAAGGTTATATAGCTAGTAACAGGGGGATCTGGACCACAATCCCAGGCAGCTTCACTGCAAAGCCCATGGTCCTAATTACAGCACCCTAGGTATATAATGCAGGAGACCTCAGTACGATCCCTGGGTCAAGAAGATCCCCTGGAGTAGGAAATGGCAACCCGTTCCAGTATTCTTGCCTGGGAAATCCCATGGACAAAGCAGCCTTCCATGTAACTGGAAGACTACAGTTCATGGGGTCACAGTTTGACATGACAGAGTGACTGAGCACATAAGCATATAATGAAATAATATTTTCATATGTGAATCAAATGAGGCATATGTTAGTATTTATCGACTGAATCTTCAATGTATGTTTTGCCCTTCCCTTTCCTGTCACTGGGGCTCCCAGCTAGCACTAGTGACAAAGAACACACCTGCCAGTGCAGGAGATGTAAGAGATTTGAGGCTCAGTTCCTGGGCGGGAAGACCCCCTGGAGAAAGGCATGGCAACCCATTGCATAATTCTTGTCTGGAGAAACCCATAAACAGAGGAACCTGGAGGGTTACAGTCCATAGGGTTGCAGAGAGCAGGACACGACTGAAGCAACTTAGCACACACACCTGCTGCTGTCATCATGGGTGAATATGACAGTTTGAATTGAAAATGTTATGAAACAAAATATAGGACAAGTCCTGGTTTAGGGGTCTGGGGATTTGTTTTCTTGGGGATACCACTAAGGAGGTGCATGATCTTGGTTTGATATGTCAACATCTCTAGCCGTTGGTTTTCTTATTATATGATTCTTATGATTTCCTTTAGAATACAATCTAGGAGTGTGTCACCCCACTAGAAAAGTCCTACTTGTTTGGCAACCACCAGTATTGATTTGAGAGAGATAGGGAATTTGGTTAGAGGTTGAAATTATCCATATTTAAGAACTGGATATGTATGGGAACAAACATGATTAAACAAAACGACTTTGGAATTATATATATTTTACTGCAAAATTTCAGGAGACTAGGAACAGCCAGAGAAAAGACAGCAAGGAAAGGAACCCTGCCCTAACTCTTTGTCAGCTGGAGATATCCAATCATTCTCAGAAAAAAGCAAATTTCCTATTGCCTAATAATTTCACTGAGGGATGATGCTACCCTCTCCTCCCTTCCATTACAGCTCCCACTGGCTCAAGAAACACTCGCCTTTAAGAACAATGGAACATCGAGTCCCTCTCATTAGGAAAAAATAGAGCAACACTTGATGGATATTTTAAGAGCCAAGGCAAATCCAAAATAGTAAACATAAGGGGTCTTCTCATGATGGCACTTGTCACTAGCTGGAAAGAAAACAGGGCTGGAACCTCTTATAGCTGCTAAGGAAATGCTGGCTGGTGAGGCACTGGCTCAGTTTGTGCTCAAATTGATTTGGAGAATCTTGGGAACAGGACCTGAAAGGCAGCAAAGGGGTAGCCTGATAACTGAGCCACTCTTCAGTGAGCCTGAGAAAGAGGAGGGTGAGTACTGTGAGTGGGAGAAGGGAGGTGTTCAGAAGATGTCCCAGGGACAGGCATCAGAAGAGAGCAGTGGGCTTAGCTCAGGATGCAAAGCACAAACCAAAGCTTGTCACTCTGAGCCCATCAGACAGTCTCAAGGCTTCCAGGCATGCCTTTATAGAACATTCTCATTTGATTAAGACCACGTGTCTAGCCACAAGAGAAAACAGAGTAAAGAAATAATGTGGTTCTCCTATATAATTTAAAGGTTTTTACGGAACTGTGATGAGGTGTTCGAGAACTTCTGTAATCAAAGAGAAGCAAATGTAATACACCAATCTATAATACTCAAAAAGAATTCTACGACATCAGCAAAAAGACTCTGTCATATAATAAAATGCTGACTCTGTTTTTACCCACCCATCAAATATGAGAAGATGGATTAGGGAGAGTAAACTAAAACATCAGTCAGGATGTGTGTGTCCCAAAATGTCCCTGTGTCTTGTCTTGGATTTAAGGACTCTGGCTATGGTAGCTGACCAGGTGCAGGCTCCCTCTCTTTCAGAGTTTTTTATTAGTGGCCTCTCATCTATTATAAATATAAATTATAATTTAATTTATAAATTTAAAGTGACTCCACATCACACTTCATGAGATGTGTATGAGGACTCACAGATAAATTTACTGGATCCATACTTTAGACGATGTTGTAGAATTAAAATCCAGCACCGACCAGAGAGGAGTTTCCCTTTATAAGCTTGTAGTGTAAACACTACAAGGTCATGACAGCATTGTTGACTGCCCTATCTCATGAGCCCCAAACAACTGATTATTAGGTAATTGATTGTCCAATGAATGAATCAGACAATAGTTATCTTACCTATTGGACTGCAAGGAGATCCAACCAGTCCATCCTAAAGGAAATCAGTCCTGAATATTCATTTGAAGGACTGATGGTGAAGCTGAAACTCCAATACTTTGGCCACCTGATGCGAAGAACTGACTCATTAGAAAATATCCTGATACTAGGAAAGATTGAAGGCAGGAGAAGAAGGGGATGACAGAGGATGAGATGGTTGGATGGCATCACTGACTCAGTGGACATGAGTTTGAGTAAACTCTGAGAGTTGGTGATGGACAGGGAAGTCTGGTGTGCTGCAGTCCATGGGGTTGCAAAGAGTCAGACACGACTGAGTGACTGAACTCACTGACTGACTATCTTACCTATCAAACTATCTTACCTATCAAACTTCAAATTCCTCCGTCTTCTAGACATCTTCTAGCAGCATTACACGTCTGATCCATTAGACTTGAACGTTGGTTTTTTTTGTTCTTGTTTTGGTCTGTCTTCCCCTATTTCTGACTCCCTTGCCCTTACTAATTAGCTCTCACCTTCCATCACCTCACTTCTTTCGTCTGGTGAGGGATAGTGGAGAGAAAAAACAAAACAAAACAAAACACACACACACACCTCACCCCTAAAGCATTCATATTCTATTATTATTCAAGCCAAATTTAGCTGGAATAAACTCAGAAAAATAAGGACGTCATTATTAAGAAAATGAGAATCTATGTGTTTTATTTTCTGCCTGTTATTTCCAAATAGTTACCCGTACCTCCATTTTATAGTGATTTTAAGATTATTGTAGTGAAACCTGCCCACAAAAATACAGATTTGCTTTCCATCACCACAACATGGACCTCACCATGTGAAGATGCAATTTGTATTTTAAAATACATATAAAACTGAGTTCCAGCCCCCAAAAATATGCTTCCTGGCTTTTCTCCATTCGACCACATACAGATCCTCACTGCTTGAAGCAAACTTGATGTATGGAAATCAGAACTCTCTTAAACTCCAAGGTGATTCTTTCCTTTACAAGAGTATTCACTAAAATGTTTCTAAGAAATAGCTACTACCTCCTCTGCATTTAGATAATAATATGGCATACAAAAATTCAGTCCATAACAAAGTTGAGAGAGTTCAATTATATGTGTAAATGACAAGGAAAATAAGTTACATGGGAATAATAATTCCTATTTTCAAAGTCTTGTTATCAATCACTACAATTAAAGAAATGATTACCTTCTAAAGATAAAACAGGGTGCTTAGGTTAGGGAATCAAAGATAATAAGACACAGACTCTGCTTTCAAGAAGCTTATGTTCTAATGACAGAGATAGCCAGTTAAATATTTAGAACACAGTGTGATACGCCCCCTATTAAAAATAATACAACAGGTCCAAAATGAAGTCACTTCATCAAACAAAAATTGAAGTATGGTTTCAATTGTTCCACAAACAGAATCTTAAATATCATTCAGGAATTGCCTGGTCAGCACTATTTGATAATCTGCCTGATAGATCCCTGTCATCCCCATTAAAAATGTGATTTTTTCAATAACTAACCCACTTTCTTGACTGTTACACCTTCCTTTTTCCCTTGCCCTTCTGTTTCTAAAAGTCTTTCATTATGCATAAATTGCTGGATCTCCTTTTCATCTTCAGGGTTAGATGCTGCATAACTAAAATCTATTTCTGTTCTAATAAGCTCAGCATTTTAATGTGCCCCAATTTGTCTTTTGGCAATTCTGGGGTCAAAAGAAGGAACCAAAGGAGACCCCTGATGGCCATAAGGAGCAGCTATCAACCAGATGTGGGTGCCTCTGGAGCCCCTTAGTTCCTGCTTTCTCATTGCTTCTGGAAGGAGTGAGCAGGTCCCTCTTAGATTCTAGACCCACCATTTTGGGGTTACTACATTGAGCAATTATTTTGGACTGAGTCTGAAAGCCAGCTGGAGTTGAACGGGGTTTGACTTAGAAAGTGGACATTGGTTGAACTGCTTTCAGGGTCAGACGATGTCTGACTTAGAAACTGAACTCAGTCTGGGATTGGACTGGGTCCAACATAGGAATTGAACTGAATCTGGGGTGCGGCTGGGTCAGACTTAAACTAGATACTAGATCCAGTGAGGCCAGGTGAATACAATGCTGTTTTAAAGCTGAATAAACCAGCTAAGCTTACTAAAGTTAATCTCAAATTACAGTGGTCACAGTGGAAAACTTTTAGCCTAGATGTGCTTGCCCATTTCTGAGGTGCTCTAGAGACAGAGATCTCAGTCAAGCATTCACGACCAAGGGTAGAGAATAAAGCAATTTTCTCCTGCACAGTTTCTGCTGACCGGACAACTCACTCACACCAGAGCCTTCAGATAGCATCCCAAGTACTGGAGCTTCAATACTTTGACCTCCTGATTGGAAGAGCCGACTCAATGGAAAATGCCCAACGTTGGCAAAGATTGTAGGTAAAGTAAAACGGGGTGGTGGAGAATGAAATAGATAGCATAACTGACTTCTAATGGACATAAACTTGAGCAAACTCTGAGGGATAGTGGAGGACAGAGGAGCCTGGCGTGTTACAGTCAGTGTGGTCAACAAGGTGAAGGTGAGGTAAGGGGAAGTAGCTCAGTCGTGTCCGACTCTTTGCGACCCCGTGGACTGTAACTTACTAGGCTTCTCCATCCATGGGATTCTCCAGGCAGGAATACTGGAGTGGATTGCCATTTCCTTCTCCAGGGGATCTTCCCGACCCAGGGATTGAACCCGGGTCTCCCGCATTGGAGGTAGACACTTTAACCTCTGAGCCACCAGGGAAGTGGTCAGCAAGAGTCGGACACAATTTAACAACTGAAAAACAACATTGAAGATCTAGGTCATATTTAAATACAATGGAAAAGTGAAACATTAATTACTGAACATAGATTTATTCACTTTTTGTTTCCTTTACTAGAGGAACTCAAGATATTTGAATTCATTAGTTCATATGTTTTATGACATTTAAATATTTACTACAAGCAAAAATATACTTATAGAAATTTTGAAATGTATTTTTACGTTTACCAATGCACAGAATTGCCAATGCACTGTTGTTATAAACAATTCACAGTGGCCTACTTCTCAATTTTCACTATGAGTAAAGGATTTTAAAGGTTAAGAGTTAGATACATATAACTATCACTACTTAGAAATGATAATGGTAAAATAAATGTGTCTATAAAGTAGATAAGGAAAGTTAAAAAAAAAAAGCTTATTGTTCTAGAA
This sequence comes from Oreotragus oreotragus, assembly GCA_006410675.1. Classification (NCBI taxonomy): domain Eukaryota; kingdom Metazoa; phylum Chordata; class Mammalia; order Artiodactyla; family Bovidae; genus Oreotragus; species Oreotragus oreotragus. The sequence continues at coordinate 238,815 of SJYX01008869.1, forward strand.
TGAAAAAGACAAAAAACATAGGACAAAATCTGAACAGAAGTAGTTGTAAATAGGGAAAAGGAATCCTGGGAAAGGAATTTTTTGTGTGGTCAAGTTCGCTAATATTTGAATGGGTTTGTTTCCATATTTAATGAATGAGTTTTAATATTTAATATGAGTTTTAATATTTAATATGAGTTTAAATACACTGGTACAAAATCTGGCCTTTTCTCTGATAAAATGAGAAAATGTTTTCTTGAACTATTGGTCTTTTCCTGATAGGACATTGTGAAACTATTTTTGTTGTTTGTTTTTGTTGGTTTGTTTTCACATTTTGGGTAAGCTACCTGGAAAGCAACAATTTTGTGACATACCAAAATAATTTCCTGTTTCACAGTGTCTTTATCAGATCTTTCATTTCTTAAGAAAACTCAGTTCTCTCTACATTAAAAAGGCAAAGTTTTATTCACAACTATTAACATTTCTCTATTTGCCTTTAAAATCTTCTATTGTCACTTTGGTTAAATAGATAGCTAAGCATGTTTTTATAATGATCAATTATCTCATTTAGTCAAATATTCAAAATATTTGACAATTCCCCCAAATCAAATTCTAAATGGAATCTTTCTGATCTCAAACTAAGTTAGAGATTTTCCAGAGGTCCCCTGGAACATCTTCTTAAAGGTTTTGTCTGTTTACTTGTAGAAGGGAGAGGTAAACTAATGAAGTTTATTTGGTATGTTAATTATATGGGAAGGGGCTTCCCTGGTGGCTCAGCATTAAAACATCTGTCTGCAAAGCAGAAAACTCAGGAGACAGAAGTGTGATCCTTGGATCCGGAAAATCTCCTGGAGGAGGAAATGGCAATCATTCCAGTATTCTTGCCTAGAAAATCCCACGGATGGAGGAACCAAGTGGGCTATAGTATACGGGGTCACAAAGAGTCGGACATGACTGAGCATGCATACATACAATTATATGAGAAGCATTGCCAAATAGTGATTATAAACTTATTTGGTTATATTTGTGTAAATACAAGTATTAATATGTGTTCTAGAAATTGTATGAGATTCTTCAAAATATGTCTTGTGGTATAATGCTATCAGCCATAATTCTATTTTTACATAAGAATGTCATCTGTCACAGAAAATAAACAAATATCATTGCCAATTCTATTGTAATAAACTTTCATCAAATATTTAATCATGGGCATTTTAAAGTCTTTTGTCATTTACAGACAGTTATTGTTTTACTCCGATGCTTTCTTAAGAGTGAAATTCATAGAAAAGATTCTAACCAGGTACACTTGACTCTCTGTATCCTTGCCAGATTCAGTTCAGTTCAGTTCAGTTCAGTCACTCAGTCGTGTCTGACTCTTTGCGACCCCGTGAATCGCAACAGACCAGGCCTCCCTGTCCATCACCAACTCCTGGAGTTCACTCAGATTCACGTCCATCAAGTCAGTGATGCCCATCCAGCCGTCTAATCCTCTGTTGTCCCCTTCTCCTCCTCCCCTCAAATCCCTCCCAGCATCAAAGTCTTTTCCAATAAGTCAACTCTGCATGATGCTAAGTCTGCTGCTAAGTCACTTCGGTTGTGTCCGACTCTGTGTGACCCCATAGACGGCAGCCCACCAGGCTCCCCCATCCCTGGGATTCGCCAGGCAAGAATACTGGAGTGGGTTGCCATTCCCTTCTCCAATGCATGAAAGAGAAAAGTGAAAGCGAAGTCGCTCAGTCTGTCCGACTGTTAGCGACCCCATGGACTGCAGCCCACCAGGCTACTCTGTCCATTGGATTTCCAGGCAAGAGTACTGGGGTGGGGTGCCAAAATACTGGAGTTTCAGCTTTAGCATCATTCCTTCCAAAGAAATCCCAGGGCTGATCTCCTTCAGAATGGACTGGTTGGATCTCCTTGCAGTCCAAGGGACTCTCAAGAGTCTTCTCCAACACCACAGTTCAAAAGCATCAACTCTTTGGTGCTCAGCCAATCCGGCACTTGCCAGATTACAAGATATCAAATCTTGGGTGCATATTTCACAACTGCAGAAGGCTTTCCCTGACATCTGGTCCTGAGCAAATGCTAGAGACCTCAAAATCAAATTGACTAGTAAGAGAAATAGCCAGTGTCAAGGTAAGCTGCTTCCTCCCGAGGGGTCAGATTGAGAATGTTTCTTTATATTCTTACTTCCTTATCTACTGACCATGTTCTGGAATTATTAGGAAAATAATGTTGGTGTTCATATATCTTAGGCCATTGCAAAAGGGGGTAATTCAACCTCCAAACAACTGTTGGTGTTGTCACACTGCCAGAGATCGCATGGCCCTGTCCCTCACAAAATTCTTATTTTCAATGCCTCAGTTTCTCTGGCATAAACTCAACCCCCTTCTCTAGTGTGTCAGATTCTCTAGTCCTCAGTCTCTGTTTAACAGTTCCAAACATAGACTCTTTCATTCAGACTCTACAAAGAAAGGGACACAGAGCAAGGTAACCAAAATAAAACTACCTATGCAGTCTACACACCCTTAAATTTTACTGCCCTCCATGGCAGTTACTTTTCCAGTCCTAAGCCACAGATTCAAATGGAAATACAAGGAGACACTAATGGTTCAAAATTTGTTTCCTTTGGTATATCTCTACTCCTCCGCCCAGGGGTAAGTGCAAATGAGCCTATGATCAGGAATCTCTTCTTAGCTCTTGAAGATACTGTGGAATCTGCTGCTAAAGCAATAGCTGCTCCCAATATCCCTACACTCTGGCCATTTCTCTTGCTTAGTCCTTGCTTATCTTTTAGCTGAGCAATGAGGTGTTTGCACTATGACCACTGCTACTCGCTGCACTGCATTGACACTCTACACCTTGGGACATATGCTAAGTCTTTCTGACACAGAAAATTATTTCAAGAGATTTAAGTGATGTTTGCACTCACTCAGACACAACTGAGCGACTTCACTTTCACTTTTCACTTTCATGCATTGGAGAAGGAAATGGCAACCCACTCCAGTGTTCTTGCCTGGAGAGTCCCAGGGATGGGGGAGCCTTTTGGGCTGCGGTCTACGGGTTGGAAAAAGTCGGACACGACTGAAGCGACTTAGCAGCAGCAGCCACCTCGCAAATGATTTCCTTAGGAATGTAATGTTGGGAAAAGATACAAAGAGAATGACCAACTCAAAGAATGTGAATAAGGCATTGTGACCTGTGAATGCCACACAGAGATTCAGAAAACAAAATCAAACACAAGCAAAAACAAAATTGTAATAGTACCAGAGTGGTGGCTGGAAGTAGCCATTATGCCCCCCCACTTTTTTTTTTTTTATAAATTACGTCTCTCAAGCTAAGAATATTGATCAACAAGAGAATTTTTTAAAAGAAAATAAGCAGTCCCAAAATATAGTTTATTAAGCTAAGCCTCACATCACCAAATTGAAACTTAACTTAATTACCTTTCAACTCTTCCAGAAATGAAATCTTAAACCAGTCATTCAGGAATTGCCTGATCAGCACTAGTTAGGTAATCTGCTTGATAGACCTCTGCCATCCCCTAAAGGAAAGCAACTTTGCAATAACCAACCCAATTTTTGCCTGGTATAACTTCTTTCCTCTCTGCCTTGTGGCTGCAAAATGCTTTCATTTTGTACAACTCCTAGGAGTTCCTATCTGTTTCCTGGATTGGCTGCTGCCTGATTCAAATCAGTTTTTGCCCAAATAAACTGAAATTTTTTAATATACCTCAGTTAATCTTTTAACTCCTCTCATAAAGGCATAGAGAAATACAGAGGAAAAACAAAGGAGGTAACGTGGGCAGTGAGAAAGTTGAATGGAGAAAAAGGTATCTTTCGGGATGACATAAACATACTCACACTTACCCTCCTCAGTTTCCTCTTGCTGCGGTCTGGGCACTAATACACTGGCTTGTTCTGAGTGAGTCAGTGAAAGTCACTCAGGTGTGTCCATGGAATTCTCCAGGCCAAAATGCTGGAGTGGGTAGCCATTCCCTTCTCCAGGGGATCTTCCCAACCCAGGGATCAGCTAGCATACTTTAGGTTCTAATTAATTTCACATACAACATAGGGTCCTAACTTATATGGTGCATTTCCTTGGTGTACCACTGCCTCTGCGTAATCTTAAACAAATGGGGAAAAAAAAAACAAATTTAACTTTCCAATTAATTGATCACATTGATCTTTTCAACATTTATTTGAACCATTTACATTTCCTCCTTGGCACTCTGAGGGAGCTAACAACACCACTTGTTAATTCTTTACCAACACCATGTGTTCATTGTTTATAGTAGCAAAAAAAACCCTTATTGAATCTTCCAGCTCAAATGCAAGTTTACAAATACTCTACACACATGATCCGCTAAAACCAGTGTGTGTGCATGGTAAGTCAACTCAGTTGTGTCCAACTGTTTGTTATGCTATGGACTGTAACTCACTAGGTTCCTCTGTTCATGGGATTCTCTAGGCAAGACAGGAGTGGGTTGCCCTGCCCTTCTCCAGGGGATCTTCCTGACCCAGGGATTGAAATTGTGTCTCTTATATCTCTTGCACTGCCAGGCAGGTTCTTTACCACTAATGACACCGGGGAAGCATACAACCCAGAACATCAAAGTAATCAACTAGTACTTAGGAGAGTGGGCTATGAAGTCATACAAGTTTGTTTCTCTTACTCCATAGTTGTACAATTTTGGATAGGTCACTCCACCACCATTATCTTCAGTTTCTTCAACTGTGAAACAGAAATTATAATATCTCTCTCATAGATTTTGTGAGAATAAAATTAAATCAATTGTGAATAACTTTTAACACAGTGCCTGCTACTGACAAAGTAAGTAGTTTGGTAGTCTGGAAATAGCTATTGTTATTTTAATTGTTTTATTCTACAAAGTCTACTGTCTAAGCTTGTCCATTTTGAGAATATATCAGACACTCAAGAGTAATACTTAAGAGAATCTTGGATTGAGGGAGAATCAAAACTCTGTAAAGGCATTGTCAAATGCTGCATAACTGGGATTAGTCATCATTGTCCCAAGTCACTTCCTATGACCTTTTCCTCACTCTTTTTTTAATGCATCATCCTTTTCTTTCTAGGATCTTACACTTGGATGCATTTTTCCCTTCCCTAAAAAATTGCTCTCATATTCTTTGTGCTGGTGTTCTCCATTTGTATTCCTCATCTACAAAATCCCTTTCTGACTATTAGAACTCTGGGTACTGACCTTTAATGATTAAATCCTGGGATGACCCTTGACCTCTGGCTTCCATTTGAGTTTGGAGAGTGGGAGCCGTCAACAAGGGATGAAAGGAAAGGAGAGACTCCAGAATGTGTCTTCTCTGTTTTCTCCCTCTTTTGTTACCATGGTCTGGCAAGGGTGCCTCTGTCTTTCTAGGTGGCTTTCTTTCTTGTCCTTCAACCTGAGGGGTAACAATGACATCTTGTATTATTAGTTTCCCGGAGCATCTGTACCCTTTGTTGATTTCTGTAGTATTGTTCAGTAAATAATTTTCTTTAGAATCCCATCCCTGTTGGTTTCTTCTGGGAAGCTGGCTATTTCTCTTATTTTTTATTTTTGTTCATTATTTTTGCCCATTTATCCATTCATTTAACCACCTGCTCAAATTAAAACACAAAAATTAAAATTAGTCACTATGGTGAGAAACTGAGGTGCAGTGAGAAAGGTTCATGAAAAGGATTGTATCAGGGCCAAGTCTGCAACCTACTGTGTGTGTGTTAGTTGCTCAGTTGTGTCTGACTCTTTGCAACCCCATGGACTGTAGACCACCAGGCTCCTCTGTCCACAGGATTCTCCAGGCAACAACACTGGAGTGGGTTGCCATGTGCTTCTCCAGTGATCTTCCCAACCCAGGGATTGAACCTGGGTCTCTGCATTGCACGCAGCTTCTTTACCATTTGAACTACCCCGGAAGCCCCTGTATCCTACTGTGAACTATAAAATATCCAAAGAGACTACCTGTTCTCCATTTTGCATAAGGGTTTCTTGATTAGTTGCTTTGGTGGAGTGTAAAGGAATATTTAGAAAGAGCTCAGAGAATGGGCTAGAGTCCATATTCAGAAGTGTGATCTACCTATTCTACTCCCTTTCCTCCAACACACACACACACACACACACACACACACACACACACACACACACACATACACACACACTCACATTCACACCAAATAAAATGGAAAGGCCACAGAACTTTTTTTAGAACTGAGCATATTGGATCTATGATTGAAAATTTGTGCTGTATTTAAACACAGATGTTGCTGAATATCCAATAACAGCAATGGAACCAAAGCAGAACTTTTAAAGTAGGTGATGATAATTATGAAGATCTAGAAATAACAATAATCAAAAGCCATAAATGCATTGAAAGTGAGTGTTAGTCGCTCAGTCATGTCCAACACTTTATGAGCCCATTGTCTGTAGCCCACTTCTGTTCATGGAATTCTTCAGTCAAGAGTACTGGAGTGGGAAGCCACTCCCTTCTCAAGAGATCTTCCCAAACCAGAGACTGAATCCAGGTCTCCTGCATTGCAGGCAGATTCTTTACTGTCTAGCCACCAGAGAAGCCCAGAACACTGTGTGTTGGCTGGAAATCCGACGCGAATCAACTGCTAGGAAATCAGCTATGTTCACCATTATGCCACCAATGCTGCATCATAAATGCATTAGAAAAAAGCAAAAGGAATCAGAATTGCAGACATCCTATCAGGTCAAGAATTTCAGTCCCAAAGAAGTGTCTATCCAAGTTCACCAGCTAGTCCCTGGCATGATCAGGATAAACCTTCTTCTAAATAGAGTAGGTTACTCTATTCTTGTTGCATCTTTAACAAGCATCAGAGCCAGTAAGTAAGGAACAGTGGAATTTCAGGAAATAAACTACTTCTGGAGGCAGGACTGAAAATTAAGGGCTTTTTCCACTACTCATAATCACACTGTGTGTACAGCCACTTCCTTCACCTACACACATGACACAGCCCTGCCTCTGCTCCTGCTGACTGAGAAGCTCTCAGCTGTGATTTGTACACAATTTTTTTCATATCTGAATGCCCTCAGGTAAGGGTGGATTAGCTTGCCCTTGGTTTTCTTCACGTGAGGCATCATCTGTCATGCCTTATGTCTTTTTAAATTTTCTTGGCTTGAACCTTTCCATTTTGTCATCACAAGTTAGATTGCAGGCAGTTCCAACTGTGAGCTATTTGAGTTCTCAGGTGTGTGTTTGAGGGGATAAAGACCTGTGCCAGGAATATAGGTTAATGCCAGTGCCAAACACAAATCCTCCTCTTTCACGTTTTGGAGAAATCCTGGAAGTGATTGTTTGAATAACTGAAAGCAGGCACCTGGTGTTCCCCCCCTTCCCACCCAAAAAAAGATTCAATGGGTTTATCCATACCATTCTTAGACAAAGATTTGTGTGAATTGAATTTTTGGTATATGTGACTATTTATGAGTAAAATTCCATCCTTAACATGATCACCTTCATTTGTACTGGATGCTATGGTAATTGACCAGATGCTCACAATCAGGATTGAAGCATTAATTTTTCCAGATGTTGGAAGTACTAGTTTGGACAGCTCTCAGCCCTGCCACCCACCCCACTCTTCCAAAATTGGTTTTTGGCTGAAGAAAACAGCTGTGTCCAAAATCACACCCCCTTTTAGGGGGTCATTAAAATGCTCAGCGGGGTAAAGATTTGGGTCCTTTGCCCTAATTTGGGATAGCTCTTCAGTGCCAATTCCAGACCCCATAGCATCAGTTTAGGGCTCTGTTGCTACTGCTGTGCAACTCTGCTTTTCCTCCTACCTGGTCCTGTATCCTATGTTTCCTTCTCACGGTGTTGCTTGTTAGAGCACCCTCCAGTGGACTCTGTGCCCATTCTGTCTCAGAAGTAGCATTTTGAGGAAATTTTACTGGTAATACCCATCATTCCAGATGCTTCTAAAATGCTAAGACATATTCTGCAAAATCAGCAAAACATTTTCCCGCCTATTGTTTAATTAAATCCTGAGCACCATTTCCAGAAAAAAGAGGTCTGGATTTTCATCTTTTCACACTGACCCTTTACTCAACTCTTGAGCTGTACAACTGCCAACACACTTCACTTCTCCAGATGAATCAGGCAGCCACCTTGTAACTCTACTGTCCTATTCTTCTGCACCATCACTCACTCTTCCATGTTTAGAAAGCAGTTTGCTCCAGGGAGCTTCCAAAACACTGCTCTCAGTTGTATCTTCTTTGTCTTCCTTCTTACATAATAAAATAGAAAGTGTATTTGAATATATAAAAATTATACTAATTATTCCCAATTATTCCTCCATGAAGTTTAAAAAAAAAAAAAAGGGAAACATTTAATTGATTATTTAGATGCAATAAGTGAAGATCTAGGAGACTGAAGCTGATTCTCCTGCTTGTGGTACCTGAGAAATGAAGTGTCCTAGGAGAGGGATGCTATCATTGGCTTTGCTGTGCTGTTCACAAAGAGAAGGAGAGAGAAAGCTCTAGCTCCCTGAAAACCTGTGTCATTTTCTCCCTAACCCTCAAAAGCCCAGGAAGGAAGGAGATGCCTGAAATGGACAAATAAAGAGTAAGTTAATGAATTAAGTATTACAGGGTGTTCTAGCTTATTATTCTAAAAGACGAACCCCACTTCCCTTGGCAAACAGTGAAGTGACAAAAAGGTCTTTCCTCAAATAGTATAGGATTTATTATTTTTTTCTGTTGAAATTTCCCATATAAAAGAAACCCATTAGAAATATAAAGTGAAAAATTAGGAAAATTATGTAAAGTGCTCAAAGTCAACCTGGTTACCAGAGAGCTATCGGGCACCAGCTCCTAGCTAGCCCCAAGTCTGCCTCCTTGGGTGTGCTGGAGTAGCACACCTGAGCTCTTCAGTGTGCCGTGAGGCTGCGCTTCGCAGAAGATGGGTCAAGGGAATTCTCATTTTAATTTAGATCATCTTTTGATAAATATTTATTTCTACCAACAGTATAATGATTGTCTTTGAAAGCTGATTTATGTATTCTTTATCCCCCCCATGTCTCTCTGTGTCTAGTGTTTTATTCTTTCATCAGAATAATCATCAGAATCATGTAGTAAATTATTTTTAACTGAATAAATGTAAAAATTATATACATATTTTTATAGTTTATTATAATATTTAATTAAAGTTAATACTTTGAACAAGCAAGAGACTCAAATGGCTCAAAAATCAAAAGGCACAAATAAAAGTATGATGTCTTTTTTGTCATAAGGCAAAAGTAGAAAGTCCAGGGATACCTGAATTAACAGGCAAGTTTGGCCTTGAAGTACAAAATGAAGCAGGGCAAAGGCTAACAGAGCTTTGCCAAGAGAATGCACTGGTCATAGCAAACACCATTTTCCAACAACACAAGAGATGACTCTATACAAGGACATCACCAGATGGTCAATACTGATTTCAGATTGTTTATATTCTTTGAAGTAAAAGATGGAAAAACTCTATACAGTCAGCAAAAATAAGACCTGGAGCTGATTGTGGCTCAGATCTTAAGCTCCTTATTGCAAAATTCAGACTCAAATTGAAGAAATTAATGAAAACCACTAGGCCATTCAGATATGAGGTTCATAACATTCCACAGGATGCAGTGAACAAAAACATCCCGAAGAAAAAGAAATGCAAGAAGGCAAACTTGTTGTCTGAGGAGGCCTCCCAAATAGCTGGGAATAGAAGAGAAGCAAAAAGCAAAGGATAAAGGGAAAGATATACCCAACTGAATGTAGAATTCCGAAGAATAGCAAAGATAGAGAAAAGAGGCTTCTTAAGTGAACAGTTCAAAGGAATAGACAAAAATAATTGAATGGGTAAGACTAGAGATCTTTTCAAGAAAAATTAGAGATACCATGGCAACACTGCATGCAAAGATGGGCACAATAAAGGACAAAAATAGTAAGGACCTAACAGAAGCAGAAGAAATGAAGACAAGGTGGCAATAATACACAAAAGAACTGCACAAAAAAATGTCTTAATGGCCAAGATAACCATGATGCTGTGGTCATTAACCTAGAGCCAGACATGCTAGAATATGAAGTCAAGTGGGCCTTAGGAAGTATTACAAGCAAAGCTAGTGGAGGTGATGGAATTCAAGCTGAGCTATTTCAAATCCCAAGAAGTGATGCTGTTAAAGTGTTGCAGTCAATATGCTAGCAAATTTGGAAAACTTAGCTGTGACCATAGGACTGGAAAAGGTCAGTTTACACACCAGTCCCAAAGAGGGCAATGCTAAAGAATGTTCAAACTACCATAGAGTTGTACAATCATGCTCATCTCCATGCTAGCAAGGTAATGATCAAAATCCTTCAAGCTAGGCTTCAACAGTACATAAACTGAGAAATTCCAGAAGTTCAAGCTGTATTTAGAAAAGACAGAGAAACCAAAAATCAAATTGCCACCATCCATTGGATCATAGAAAAAAACAAGACAATTTCAGAAAAAAAAAAAGTGTGGAAAATTCTTAAATACTTGGGAATACCAGACTCCTTTACCTGTCTCCTGTGAAATCTGTATGCAGATCAAGAAGCAACAGTTAGAACCAGTCATTGAACAAAATAATTAGTAAAGGAGTACATCAAGTCAGTATATTGATACCCTGCTTATTTAACTTATGCAGAGTTGGTTGTTTTTCGATTGTCCAGTTGACTCTTTGTGACCCCATGGACTGCAGCACACCAGGACTCCCTATCCCTAAGCATTTCCTGAAATTTGTGCAAGTTCATGTCCATTGCATTAGAGATGCCATCCAGCCATCTCATCCTCTGACACCCTCCTCTCCTTCTGCCCTCAATCTTTTCCAGCATCAGAGGCTTTTCTAATGAGTTAGCTGCATTTCTCATGAGGTGACCAAAATACCAGAGCTTCAGCATCAGACCTAACAATGAGTATTCAGGGTTGATTTACCTTAAGATTGACTGGTTTGATCTCCTTGCTCTCCAAGGGATTTTCAGAAGTCTTCTCTGGTACCACAGTTTGAAGGCATCAGTTCTTTGATGTTCTGCTTTCTTTACAATCCCCAGGTCTCACAACCATACATGACCACTGGGAAGACCATAGCCTTGATTATATGGACTTTTGTTGGCATAGTAATGTCTCTGCTTTCCAGCACACTGTCTAGGTTTGTCATAGCTTTCCTGCCAAGAATATCATGTGAAATCCCAGGCCAGATGAATCAAAAGCTGGGAACAAGATTCCTGGGAGAAATATCAATAATCTCAGATATGCAGATGATACCACTCTAATGGCAGAAAGTGAAGAACTAAAGAGCCTCTCAATGAGGGTAAAAGGGGAGAGTGAAAAAACTGGCTTAAAACTCAACATTCAGAAAACTAAGATCGTGGCATCTGGCCCCATCACTTCCTGGCAAATAGACGGGGAAACAATGGAAACAATGACAGACTTTATCTTCTTGGGCTCCGAAATCACTGCAGATGGTGAGTATAGTCATGAAATTAAAAGATGCTTGTTCCTTGGAAGAAAAGCTATAACAAACCTAGACAGTGTATTAAAAAGCAGAGACATCACTTTGCTGACAAAGGTCCTTATAGTCAAAGCTATGGTTTTTCCAGTAGTCATGTATGAATGTGAGAGTTGGACCATAAGAAGGCTGAGGGTGAAAAAATTGGTGCTTTTAAACTGTGGTGTTGGAGAAGAATCTTGAGAGTCTCTTGGGCAGCAAGGTGATCAAACTAGTCAATCCTAAAATAAATCAATCCAGAATACTCTTTGGAAGGACTGATGCTGAAGCTCAAGCTCCAATATTTTGGCCAATTGATGTGAAGACCTCATTCGAAAAAACTCTGATATTGGGAAAGATTGAAGGCAGGAGGAGAAGGGGACAACAGAGGATGAAATGGCTGGATGGTAGGTATCACCAACTCAATGGACACAAGTTTGAACAAACTCCAGGAGATAGTGAGGACAGGGAAGCCTGGTGTGCTGTAGTCCATAAGGTTGCAAAGAGCTGAACACTGCTTAGTGACTGGACTGAACTGAACTGAACTGAACTGAAGAGTCTCCACGTGTACTCAAGTACTAGACACTGGTTCCCTTCCCCACAAAACCCTGTAATATTAGGTTCTTGGCCTTCCTTCCAGAGACATACCATGAGAATTCAAGCAATTTATATAAATATATGTATATATGTTTTCTATTTCCTACCTTATTACATAGATATAGCTATTTTATACATGTTTCTGCATCTTCCTTTCTTAATTTAACAATGTAGTTTAGAGATAATTTCCATTAGTAAAGAAAGACTTTCTAATTCTTTTTTGACTGCTATGTAATATTCTTCTGTATAGCTCTACCATATTTAAAAAAAAATTTGTTTCCTATTGATGTACATTAAAGTTGTTGCAACTAATTAAAATTGCAAGTAAATTGCAAATATTTTCTTAAAAAATATGAAGTCAGTGAATTTGGTGCTTCAAAATGCAAGTGTATTTGTAATTTTTATAGTAATAGCCAAATTTATCTCCATACAGGTTGTACCAACTTGTACTCTTACAAAAAGTTCACGTTCACATCTTCACCAATGTAGGCTGTCATGATTTTTTCTTTATTGGCATGGTATCTAGAAGCTGTTAGTCTGCATTTCTCTATTAGAAGCTATGTCTATCATTATTTTACATAATTTAAATTTATAAATATTTACATTTGTTTTCTAAATATACATATAGAGAGAGTCCATTTTTCCTTATTAAGAAATTACTTTTTGTGATTAGAGTATTATACATTGTACTTTTTCTTATCTTTAGTTTGCTAATGATGCTTGTTATCATGATACTTTTTTTTTTTCTAACTTACATATCTTCAAATTTGTTGGTGCTTTATGGAGTTTTACATTGTATGTCAAGATAACAATTTTTTCACTCAAGTAAAAAATAATTAAACTATGTTTTCTTCTCATATACTTAAAGTAGTTTTTCATGCCTCTACGAAAAGAATTGCCTTTCTTTGGAATTGTAATGAAAACTGACCTTTTCCAGTCCTGTGGCCACTGGTGAGTTTTCCAAATTTGCTGGCATATTCAGTGTAGCACTTTCAGAGCATCATCTTTCAGGAATTGAAACAGCTCAACTGGAACTCTATCACCTCCACTAGCTTTGTTCATAGTCTTGCTTTCTAAGGCCCACTTGACTTCACATTCCAAGATGTCTGGCTCTAGATTAGTGATCACATCCTCATGATTATCTGTGTTGTGAAGATCTTTTCTGTACAGCTCTTCTGTGTATTCTTGCCACCTCTTCTTAATATCTCTGCTTCTTTTAGGTCCATACCATTTCTGTCCTTTATCGAGCCCATCTTTGCATGAAATATTCCCTTGGTATCTCTAATTTTCTTGAAGAGATCTCTAGTCTTTCCCATTCTGTTGTTTTCCTCTATTTCTTTGCATTGATCGCTGAAGAAGGCTTTCTTATCTCTTCTTGCCATACTTTGGAACTCTGCATTCAGACGCTTATATACCACACAATTGCACTCATCTCACACGCTAGTAAAGTAATGCTCAAAATTCTCCAAGCCAGGNAGGCTTTCTTATCTCTTCTTGCTGTTCTTTGGAACTCTGCATTCAGATGCTTATATCTTTTCTTTTCTCCTTTGCTTTTCACCTCTCTTCCTTTCACAGCTATTTGTAAGGCTTCCCAAGACAGCCATTTTGCTTTTTTGCATTTCTTTTCCATGGGGATGGTCTTGATCCCTGTCTCCTGTACAATGTCACAAACCTCATTCCATAGTTCATCAGCCACTCTCTCTATCAGATCTAGGCCCTTAAATCTGTTTCTCACTTCCACTGTATAATCATAAGGGATTTGATTTAGGTCATACCTGAATGGTCTAGCAGTTTTCCCTACTTTCTTCCATTTAAGTCTGAATTTGGTAATAAGGAGTTCATGATCTGAGCCACAGTCAGCTCCTGGTCTTGTTTTTGTTGACTGTATAGAGCTTTTCCATCTTTGGCTGCAAAGAATATAATCAATCTGATTTCGGTGTTGACCATCTGGTGATGTCCACGTGAAGAGTCTTCTCTTGTTTTGTTGGACGAGGGTGTTTGCTATGACCCGTGCATTTTCTTGGCAAAACTCTATTAGTCTTTGCCCTGCTTCATTCCGCATTCCAAGGCCAAATTTGCCTGTTACTCCAGTTTTTTCTTGACTTCCTACTTTAGCATTCCAGTCCCCTATAATGAAAAGGACATCTTTTTTGGGTGTTAGTTCTAAAAGGTCTTGTAGGTCTTCATAAAACCATTCAACTTCAGCTTCTTTAGCATTACTGGCTGGGGCACAGATTTGGATTACCATGAAATTGAGTGGTTTGCCTTGGAGGTGAACAGAGATCATTCTGTCGTTTTTGAGATTGCATCCAATTACTGCATTTCGGACTCTCTTGTGGCCATGATGGCTACTCCATTTCTTCTGAGGGAATCCTGCCCGTAGTAGTAGATATAATGGTCATCTGAGTTGAATTCACCCATTCTTTCTGACTTACTTCACTCTGTGTAATGGGCTCTGTGTTCATCCACCTCATTTTGACTAATTCAATTTTTTTTTTCCTTGTTATGGCTGAGTAACATTCCATTATGGGCTTCCCAAGTGGCTTAGTGGTAAAGAATCCACCTGCCAATGCAAGAGATGCAGGAAACACAGGTTGGATCCCTGGAGTGGGAAGATCCCCTGGAGGAGAAAACAGCAACCCACTCCAGTATTCTTGCCTGGGAAATCCCATGGACAGAGAAGCCTGGTAAGCTACAGTCCATAGGGTTGCAAAGAGCAACACAACTGAGCATGCACACAATATTCCATTGTATGTATGGACCACAAATTCTTTATCCATTCATCTATTAATGGACATGTAGGTGCTTCAATATCCTGGCAATTATAAATAGTGCTGCTATGAACATTGGGGTACATGTGTGTCTTTTGAATTGTGATTTTCTCAGGGGTATGTCCAACAGTGGGATCACTGAGTCATTTGGTATTTTTATTCTGAGTTTTGAAAGGAATCTCCATACTGTTCTTCAAAGTGGTTGAATCATTCCCACCACCAGTGCAAGAGGGTTCCCTTTTCTCCACATCCTCTCCAGCATTGTTTATAGATTTTTTTTGATGATAGCCTTTATGACCTCTGTGAGGTGATGCCTCATTGTAGTTTTGATTTGCATTTCTCCAATAATGAAGGATGTTGAACATCTTTTCACATGTTTGTTGGTCATCTATATATCTTCATTGGAGAAATGTCTGTTTAGGTCTTCTGCCCATTTTTTGATTGGCTTGTTTTTCTGATATTGAGCTACATGAATTGCTTGTATATTCTGGAGATTAATCCTTTGTCAGTTGCTTCATTTGCAATTATTTTCTCCCATTTTGAGGGTTGTCTTTTCATCCTGTTTGTGGTTTCTTTGATGTGCAAAAGCTTTTAAGATTAATTAGGACTCATATCTTTATTTTTGTTTTTAGTTCCATTACTCTAGGAATGAAGATCTTGCTGCATTTTATGTCAAAGAGTGTTCTGCCTCTGTTTTCCTCTAAGAGTTTTATTGTGTCTGGACTTACATTGATGTCTTTAATCCATTTTGAGTTTATTTTTGTGTATAGTGTTAGAAAGTGTTCTAATTTCATTCTTTTACACTTAGCTGTCTAATTTTTCCAGCACTACTTATTGAAGAAGCTATCTTTTCTCCATTATATGTTCTTGCTTTCTTTGTCAAAGATAACATGCCCATAGGTGCATGGGTTTATCTCTGGCCTTTCTATCTTGTTCCATTGATCTATATTTCTGTTTTTGTGCCAGTATCACACTGCCTTGATGACTATAGCTTTGTAGTATAGTCCGAAGTCAGGAAGGTTCATTCCCAGCTCTGTTTTTCTTTCTCAAGATTTCTTTGGCTACAGGGTCTTTTAAGTTTCCATACAAATTCTAAAATTCTTTGTTCTAGTTTTGTGAAAAATGCCATTGGTAATTTGATAGGGATTACACTGAAGTCATTGGTAATTTGATAGGGACTGCATTGTATCTATAGATTTCTTTGGGTAATATAGTCATTTTCACAATATTGATGCTTCCAATCCAAGTTCATTGCCCATCTCTCCATCTGTTTGTTTTGTATTTGATTTTTTTCATTGGTGTCTTACAATTTTCTGCATATAGGCATTTTGTCTCCTTAGATAGGTTTATTTTAAGGTATTTTATTCTTTTTGTTGCAATAGTGAATGCGATTGTTTCCTTAATTTCTCTTTCTGATTTTTCATTGTTAGTGTATAAGAATGTAAGGCATTTCTGTGTATTAATTTTGTAACTGACAACTTTACTAAATGCATTGGTTAGCTCCAATAATTTTCTGGTGGCATCTTTAGGATTTTCTATGTATAGTATCATGTCACCTGCAAATAATGAGAATTTACTCCTTTTCCAATCTGGATTCCTTCTAATTTTTTCTTCTTTTCTGACTGTCATGGCTAGAACTTCCAAAACTATATTCACTAATAGTGGTGAGAGTGGACACTTGTCTTGTTTCTTATCTTAGAAGAAACGCTTTCAGTTTTTCACCATTGAGAATAATGTTTGCTGTGGGTTTGTCATATATGTCCTTTATTATGTTGTNTTTTTCTTCTTTTCTGACTGTCATGGCTAGAACTTCCAAAACTATATTCACTAATAGTGGTGAGAGTGGACACTTGTCTTGTTTCTTATCTTAGAAGAAACGCTTTCAGTTTTTCACCATTGAGAATAATGTTTGCTGTGGGTTTGTCATATATGTCCTTTATTATGTTGTGGTAGGTTCACTCTATGCCCAATTTCTGGGGACTTTTTATTATGATGGGTGTTTGTTGAAAGCTTTTAGTGCATCTATTGAGATGATCATGTGCTTTTTATCTTTCAATTTCTTAATATGATGTATCACATTTTTTGATTAGCATATATTGAAGAATCCTTGGATCCCTAGTATCAACCCCACTTCATCATGGTGTATGATCCTTTTAATGTGTTGTTTGATTCTGTTTGTTAGGATTTTATTAAGGATATTTGCATCTGTGTTCATCAGTGGTATTGATATGTAAGATTCTTTTTTGTGACATCTTTGTCTGGTTTTGGTATTAGGGTGATAGTGGCCTTGTAGAATGAGTTTGGAAGTTTTTCTTCCTCTGCAATTTTTTTGGGAGACTTTCAGCAGCATAGATGTTAGCTTTTTTCTAAACATCTGATAGAATTCACCTGTGAAGCATCTGGCCCTGGGTTTTTGTTCATTCGAAGAGTTTTTATCATAGCTTTCATTTCCATGCTTGTGATTGATCTGTTCATATTTTCTGTTTCTTCCTGGTTCAGTCTTATAGGCTTGTACTTTTCTATGAATTTGTCCATTTCTTAAACACAAAATGGATTAAAGATCTAAATGTAAGACCAGAAACTATAAAACTCTTAGAGGAAAACAAAAGCTGAACACTCTCTGACATAAATCATAAAGTCCTCTCTGACCCACCTCCCAGAATAATGGAAATAAAAACAAAAATAAACAAATGGGACCTAATTAAACTTAAAAGCNGTCTAGTCATGGCTATGGTTTTTCCATTGGTCATGTATGGATATGAGAGTTGGACTGTGAAGAAGGCTGAGCACCGAAGAATTGATGCTTTTGAACTGTGGTGCTGGAGAAGACTGTTGACAGTCATTGGACTGCAAGGAGATCCAACCAGTCCATTCTGAAGGAGATCAGCCCTGGGATTTCTTTGGAAGGAATGATGCTAAAGCTGAAACTCCAGTACTTTGGCCACCTCATGTGAAGTGTGGACTCATTGGAAAAGACTCTGATGATGGGAGGGATTGGGGGCAGGAGGAAAAGGGGACGACCGAGGATGAGATGGCTGGATGGCATCACGGACTCAATGGATGTGAGTCTGATTGAACTCCAGGAGATGGTGCTGAACAGGGAGGCCTGGTGTGATGCGATTCATGGGGTCGCAAAGAGTCGGACACGACTGAGCAACTGAACTGAACTGAATGACAAGAATTACCTTGTTCATAGATATTTGATATATTTGGAAATTATTTCAAATGATTTGCATATACTGGATTCAGACCAAGCACCTCCTCAAAAATATTTGAAAGAGATAAAAAGTTAAGCAATATCAAAAAAATATTTTTATGGCTAGCAGGGTACAGAACAAAAAGCTTATAAGATCCTTAAGAGAGAAAATCCAAAGATTTGGGTGGCCAGATCTCAGAATATCTCAAGTGTATCAAGAACTTGAAGCAGGAAGAAAAAACATAAGGCTGTTGGGCTTTATTATAGCTCATAGGAATTTGGAATTAGTTCCTGTGACGAGATAGCATAAACTGGAAATTAGAAGACTCAAGAAGTTTCAAAATGAAGATTTAATGTGCAGCTTATCTGAGATGTTTCTGAGTTGTCTCATTCATCAATTCTGGTGTCTGAGGAAAAAACAAACAAACAAACAAACAAAAACACTTATTTGCTGATTTTTTTCTCTGACAGTGCCCCAAGGTAGAGAAATTGTGGGATTAAAAAGAATATTCACATTTCCATATCTTTTAAAGAGAGAAAATAACCAGAACCTTTCAGCCCAGTAATTCTTCAATAATAGAATCAATTTCCTTTTTCTTTTATTGGCAGTGGGATACAATGGGAAAGATGTTCAGATATCAGTTGCCATGGATTTTATTAAATATCAGTATCTTTAGCTAATTTGCAGTGCTTCTTGAAGGTTTATTCTGTGCCAATTCCTGTATGAAATGTTTGATGTATTTGCCAAAGTATCACAGAAGTCTTCACAGCAGATTAAGAAAGGTTGGGTACGTTATTGTATCCCATTTTGAAGACACTGGGGCCTAGGGCAGGCTGCCCCAAAATATGCCTTAATGTTATACAGATCATTTTGAATTAAAATTACTTAAGAAATGGCCAATGCAAGAAGGACATTCTGAGCTTCTGAAAGCAGGAAATGAATCTCCTATGAAAGTTTCACTCTGTGTATCTGGAAGCAGGACACCCTTATTACTAAACATAGAGAATTTGGGGTTGAGAAGCTTATGTAAACACATCTTGCTACTACTTTATTACCTCAAACCTAAAATCCATTTAGATTCTTCACTAATTAAGCACCCAAAGCCTAAGTTTCTTTGTCCTGACAATTTCCCACAAACTTACTGCTTCTTTGCCCAAAAACATAAAAGCTAACCACTTTGGCCACCTCTTAGGTTCCATTTCTGTAACACCTTTGTGTGCACAAATTAAATATATTTATTTTTCTCTTGTTAATTTGTCTTTGTGTCAATTTTATTATTAATACAGCCTCTATAAGAACCCAAGAGAGATAGAGAGGGAAATTTCCCCCTCCTTGAACAAGATGCGAGAACAGGGTACCGAAAGGCTATTTAAATTTGAGCTGATATCATTTAATTGGGATGAAACCTGAAGCTTGAACTTTTAATAATGTATGGTCCAAATTTATTATTTACCCCTCATGAGATTTTTAGACAATATACATAGCACAAAAAATTATTTACGTACACTACTCCATTAACTTTGTAGAAGATTGTGAAAACATAAAGAAACATTTACAAAATCTGAGAACACAATGGTAACAAAAAGGAAGTCATGCAAATAATAGAGTGTTATTCAAATAATTCCAATGCAATGGGGATGGAGGTATAAGTTTGCAAATTCAAATCCATAGGACCCAAAGGGGAAAATGAACCAAACTAAATTCTATAAACAACTAATTTTCATCTCTAACTTCTTGATAAAACCAAAATTGGTTTATTGCTTTTCAGTCAATCAGTTGTATCTGACTTTTTGTGACCCCATGGACTGCAGCACGCCATGTTTCCCTGTCCTTCATCATCTGCCAGAGCTTGCTCAAACTCATGTCCATTGAGTCAGCGATGGCATCCAACCATCTCATCCTCTGTCATCTCCTTCTCCTCCTGTCTTCAGTCTTTCCCAGCATCAGGATTTTTTCTAATGAGTCAGCTCTTTGCATCAGGTGGCCAAAGCATTAGAGCTTCAGTTTCAGGATCAGTCCTTCCAATGAGTATTTAGGATTGGTTTCCTTTAGGATTAACTGATTTGATGTCCTTGCAATTTAAGGAACTGTCAAGAATTTTCTCCAACACCACAGTTCAAAAGCATCAGTTCTTCAGCACTCAGCTTTCTTTATGGTCCAACTCGCACATCCATACATGACTACTGGAAAAACCATAGCTTTGACAAGACGGACCTTGGTCAGCATATGTCTCTGCTTTTTAATATGCTTTCTAGGTTTGTCATAGTTTCTCTTCTAAGGAACAAGTGTCTTTTAATTTCCTGGCTACAGTCACCATCTGCAGTGATTTTGGAGCCCAAGAAAATAAAGTCTGTCACTGTTTCCATTGTTTCCCTATCTACTTGCCATGAAGTGAAGGGACCAAAGCAAAAGGAAAGATATAAACATCTGAATGCAGATTTCCAAAGAATAGCAAGGAGAGATAAGAAAGCCTTCCTCAGTGATCAGTGCAAAGAAATAGAGGAAAATAACAGAAAGGGAAAGAATAGAGATCTCTTCAAGAAAATTAGAGATACCAAGGGAACATTTCATGCAAATACAGGCTTGATAAAGGACAGAAATGGTATGGACCTAACAGAAGCAGAAGATATTAAGAAGAGGTGGCAAGAATACACAGAAGAACTGTACAAAAAAGATCTTCATACCCAGGTAATCATGATGATGTGATCACTCACCTAGAGACAGACATCCTGGAATGTGAAGTCAAGTGGGCCTTGGAGAGCATCACTATGAACAAAGCTAGTGGAGGTGATGGAATTCCAGTTGAGCTGTTTCAAATCCTGAAATATGATGCTCTGAAAGTGCTGCACCCAATATGCCAGCAAATTTGGAAAACTCAGCAGTGGCCACAGGACTGGAAAAGGTCAGTTTTCATTCCAATTCCAAAGAAAGGCAATGCCAAAGAATGCTCAAACTACCGCACAATTGCACTCATCTCACATGCTAGTAAAGTAATGCTCAAAATTCTCCAAGCCAGGCTTCAGCAATACGTGAACCGTGAACTTCCTGATGTTCAAGCTGGTTTTAGAAAAGGCAGAGGAACCAGAGATCAAATTGCCAACATCCGCTGGATCATGGAAAAAGCAAGAGAGTTCCAGAAAAACATCTATTTCTGCTTTATTGACTATGCCAAAGCCTTTGACTGTGTGGATCACAATAAACTGTGGAAAATTCTGAAAGAGATGGGAATACCAGACCACCTGACCTGCCTCTTGAGAAACCTGTATGCAGGTCAGGAAGCAACAGTTAGAACTGGACATGGAACAACAGACTGGTTCCAAATAGGAAAAGGAGTACATCAAGGCTGTATATTGTCACCCTGCTTATTTAACTTCTATGCAGAGTACATCATGAGAAATGCTGGACTGGAAGAAGCACAAGCTGGAATCAAGATTGCCAGAAGAAATCTTAATAATGTCAGATATGCAAATGACACCACCCTTATGGCAGAAAGTGAAAAGGAACTAAAAAGCCTCTTGATGAAAGTGAAAGTGGAGAGTGAAAAAGTTGGCTTAAAGCTCAACATTCAGAAAACGAAGATCATGGTATCTGGTCCCATCACTTCTTAGGGAATAGATGGGGAAACAGTGAAAACAGTGTCAGACTTTATTTTTGGGGGCTGCAAAATCAGTGCAGATGGTGACTGCAGCCATGAAATTAAAAGATGCTTACTCCTTGGAAGGAAAGTTATGAGCAACCTAGATAGCATATTGAACAGCAGAGACATTACTTTGCCAACAAAGGTCCATCTAGTCAAGGCTATGGTTTTTCCAGTAGTCATGTATGGATGTAAGTTGGACTGTGAAGAAAGCTGAACACCAAAGAATTGATGCTTTTGAGCTGTGGTGTTGGAGAAGACTTTACTTTCCTTACTGGTTCCCAGTACCTACCATAAACCCCAGAATGGGGCATCTTGTTGGAGGGAGCCTCCCTATACTTCCTCTGAGCAGTCTGTTGGGTATCCTGCTTTTATACCCCGTAGCAGATCCAACTAGCCCATTCTAAAGGAGATCAGTCCTGGGAGTTCTTTGGAAGGAATGATGATAAAGCTGAAACTCCAGTACCTTGGCCACCTCATACAAAGAGTTGACTCATTGGAAAAGACCCTGATGCTGGGAGGGATTGGGGGCAGGAGGAGAAGGGGACGACCGAGGATGAGATGGCTGGATGGCATCACTGACTTGATAGACATGAGTTTGAGTGAACCCTGGGAATTGGTGATGGACAGGGAGGTGTGGCATGCTGCAATTCATAGGGTCACAGTTGGACCTGACTGAGAGACTGAACTGAACTGAACTGAAGGGACCAGATGCCATGATCTTAGTTTTTTGAATGTTGAGTTTTAAGCCAGCTTTTTCACTCTCCTCTTTCACTTTCATCAAGAAGCTCTTCAGCTCCTCTTTTCTTTCTGCCCTAAGGATGGTATCATCTGCATATGTGAAGTTATTGATATTTCTCCCTGCTATCTTGATTCCAACTTGTGTTTTATCCAGCCCGGCATTTCACATGATGTACTCTGTATATAAAT
Organism: Oreotragus oreotragus; assembly: GCA_006410675.1. Classification (NCBI taxonomy): domain Eukaryota; kingdom Metazoa; phylum Chordata; class Mammalia; order Artiodactyla; family Bovidae; genus Oreotragus; species Oreotragus oreotragus. The sequence continues at coordinate 261,425 of SJYX01008869.1, forward strand.
TAAATAAGCAAGGTAACAGTATACGGCTTTGACATACTCCTTTCCCAGTTTGGAACCAATCCATTGTTCTGTGTTTGGTTCTATCTCTTGCTTATTGACCTGCATACAGGTTTCACAGGAAACAGGTAAGGTGGTCCCATCATCAAAGGCTTTAACATAGTCAATGGAGCAGAAGTAGATGTTTTTCTAGAATTCTCTTGCTTTTTCCTAATTTGTGATCTGGAATAAGTCTGGGATCAATGGTTCTGGAATCTGTTCCCTTTTCTTGCTTTCAAATTGTTATGTAATAGAGAATTCAGCCTTTGTCACTGGTTCCTATGATGGAGACTCTAAATCCTTCAGGTTTATCAAGTGATAAAAACGTCTTTGTTATTCTTGATCCACTTGGATTACATTTGATTTTATGCTAAGAAACCAGTTTACTCAAGATGAGTACTGGTCATCAGAAAGACTTTACAGAGTTGGAGGGTTAGGGCTGTTCAGCCAGTAGGGCCTCTGGGGAGAGGAGGGAGCTTGTGAAATAGACTCAGAAGTCTGTGTGACTAAAGACTTCCCTTTGTGTGGCATTTTCACAAAAATATGTCTTCTAGTTCTACACGTGGTGACTCTCAGGCTCATTTATAGAAGCCCACTGATGAAGGAGATAGTACCTTATCTTTCATCCTACCGTACATGGCTGCTCTTACCTTTGACATCTACTCATCTTATCACAGATTTTGTTCAAGTCCCTGCTTTGTGTACCCCCAATCATGGCATAGTGGCTTCCCTGGTGGCTCAGCCGGTAAAGAATTTACTTGCATTGCAGGAGACAGGAGACATGAGCTTGATCCCTGGGTCAGGAAGATCCCCTAGAGGAAGAAATAGCAAAGCATTCCAGTATTCTTGCCTGGGAAATCCCATAGGCAGAGGAGCCTGATGGGTTACAGCCCCATGGGGTTGTAAAGAGTTGGACACGACTGAGCAACTAAGCACAGCAGAACTTAGGCATATATCCCCTATATTCCGGTATCCTCTCTTCAGGGACCTGAGTACTTTATGGAAGTCCCACTGAAGAAAGAAAAATACTTGGGCTACATTAGGACTTGGTATGAACTGAGTGTTTTCCTGAGAAATAATCCCTTCCCTTCTTGCCATTCTGGCAATCTCTCAGAGTATATTATATCTGAGTGGAAGGGTAGAGAGAAGCTGGTGTTAGAGAAGAAAGGATAGGAGTTTATCTCCTATATTGTATATTTTTACCTATTTAGTTCATCATGTCAAAGCTCTAAGAAAGGAACGATTGCCTCACATTGGCCTCAGTCTTCTGTGGTTCATCAATTTTGAGTCACATCCCTTATCCTCAGTCTCTGGGCTCTCCTTACTGGTTCCCAGTACCTACCATAGACCCCAGATTGGGACAACTTGTTGGAGAGTGCCTCCCTATACTTCCTCTGAGCAGTCTGTTGGGTACCCGGCTATTATACTGCATAGTAGAACTTAGAATATACATGGCTCATCTTGAGGCTCAGAATGGACTGATCCTTCCACCCAGACTCTCTGAAGAGAGAGATGGGAGAGAAACCTGAGTCTTATTTTTGTGTTACTATACACTTCCTAAAGTAGATCTTAAAATAATAATACTTGAAGTATACTGGCAAAAAAAAAAAAAGTTCTATTTTTGAACCTCAATATTTCTACTGAAATGAAAGTTTCCATCAGACAGTCAGAAAATGGCATGTAAGATTCTACCTGCTCATGTCCTCTTCCATATTAAGCAAATGGAAAAGGATGCTTAAATCTTTCAGTGGCCATCTTTCAGTTGGTCAGGCTAATTACTGAGAAATTTTCACATTGTTATCTTATCTGCTTCTCCATAAACTCAAGTATCACATAGTTACATGTTGATACCCCATCAAAAGCCTTGGAGGAAGGCTTCTTTCAATACCGCTATAATAATGAAAGTCATCTGTGGTTCATAACTGTGATACAACTCCATGTTAACAGTATGGTGAAAAGCATTTAGCTGTTCTGCTATCAAGAAAATAACACTTAAAGATAAGAAGAAAGGGATCAATTTTAAATCAAGGTTATTTTTACCAGTAATTTCTTCCCAATAAAAATTGAATTTGCTTATTTTTACTGATTAAAGCTGATATCTATATTGTACTTTAAATTTTGAGATATGGTTCTTGAATTCAGCTATCATTCTAGATTTCTTGTTAGAGTTATTTAATAAATAGTAATTTTTAAGCACAACATTTATAATATTCATATCAAAAATGTCATTTATAAAACCCCAAGTTGAAGATCTTATAATGGTGACTTTATTCCTGAGTTATTTCTATTCTGTTATCACTCCAAATATTTATTTGTACTTATTATTTTTGGAAAATATAGTTTAAAGATCATACAACTCTAAAAAAACTTTATATTCAATAATTTTGTCTTTCTTTTTATGCCTTAAATAAACTAAACAAGTTGTTACATTAAAGAACTTTTCTCTGTCTGTAACTCTCCTTTCCATATCTCATTCTCAGTTACTCAGTCATATCCTACTCTTTGAGACTCCACGGACTGTAGCCTGCCAGCCTCCTCGGTCCATGCAATTTTCCAGGCAAGAATACTAGAGTGGGTTGCCATTTCCATCTCCATGGTCCACAGCTTGGTAGGAGTGGCCTTGAATCACAGCTCAAATGTTACCATTTTGGGTGGCCATTCCAGTATTAGCAATTTAATTTCTTCTGTGACTGTGTCATTCTCATTTGCATTGTTCAGTTTTCCTTTATTTATAACATTTAATGTAATATTTATATAATGCGATTATCCTATCTAAAATAATAAGACTTTAAGCAGGATTTTCACTGAACATATTGATCATTTATTTTGTGAAATCCAATAAGATTAAAATTGGTGATTAAGTCGCTAAGTCATGTTTGACTTTTCTGACCCCATGGACTGTAACCTGTCAAGCTCCTTGTTCCATGGGATTCTCCAGGCAAGAATATTGGAATGGGTTGCCATTTCCTCCTCCGGGGGATCTTCCCAACCCAGGAATCGAATCTGAGTCTCCTGCATTGCAGTCAGATTCTTTACAGACTGAGATATAAGGGAAGCCTAAGATTAAAATTGGGGATTCTATTAGTCAGCCATAAAAAGGAACAAAGTTGTACAATTTGCAGAGACATGGATGGACCTAGAGACTGTCATACCGAGTGAATTAAATCAGAGAAAAGCAAATATAGTATAATATTGCTTACATGTGAAATCTAAAAAAAGATACAGATAAACTTATTTGCAAAGCAGAAATAGAGACACAGACAGAGAACGGACATACGTATATTTGGAAGTGAGGGGAGGATGGGATGAATTGGGAGACTTATAAAATAAAATATGTATACAAAGAAGGCTGAGCACCAAAGAATTGATGCTTTAGAATTATGGTGCTAGAGAAGACTCTTGAAAGTCCCTTGGGTTACAAGGAGATCAAACCTGTCAATTCTCAAGAAAATCAATCCTGACTATTCATTGGAAGGACTGAAGCTGAAACTAAAGCTCCAGTATTTTGGCCACCTGATATAAAGAGCCAACTCACTGGGGAAGACCCTGATACTGGGAAAGATCAAAGGCAAAAGGAGAAGGGGTGGCAGAGGGTGAGATGGTTAGATAGCATCACCTACTTAATGGACATGAATCTGAGCAAACTCTGGGAGATAGTGAAGGACACGGAAGCCTGGTTTGCTGCAGTTCATGGGGTTGCAGAGTCCAACACAATTTAGTGACGGAACAATAAATATATAAAATAGGTAATTAATGAGAACCTGTTATAGATTATAGAGAAATACTCAATGCCCTCTGGTGATTTAAGTGGGAATGAAGTCCAAAGAGAGGATATATGTATATGTATAGCTTATTTACTTTGCTGTAGAGCCGAAACTAACATAACATGGTAAATTATCTTCTTTAGAATAGATATTTAGGTTGCTTCCATGTCTTTGGGTGTTGTAAATAGTGCCACTACGAATACTGGAGTGCATGTATCTTTTCAAGTTGTGGGTTTTTTTTGTTTGTTTGTTTTGTTTTGTTTTCAAAATATATACCCAGGAGTGGGATTGATGAATCACATGGTAACTCCATTTTTCATTTTTTAAGAAACATCCATACTGTACTCCATAGTGGCTGCACCAATTTATATTCCCTTCAACAGTGTAAAAAGGTTCCCTTTTCTCTACATCCTCTCCACCTTAAAGCAACTATATGCCAATAAAATTAATAAAAAATATATAAAATTGCCCTGACACACTAAAAAAATAAATAAAATAAAATTTGAGATTCTTATATCTCCCCCTAAATAACTTAATTTTCCATAGTGGCAGTTTCTTCTGAGATCCAATTTCTCATTTTCCATGCTGTGTCTTCCATCTGCATGTACTAGATTCACTGCATTGCTACATGTATGAGAAGTTCTCCTTTGGGGAAACTTTCCAGTACTGGCAAGCTTCGAAAGACAGACATGTTTTGGGGACAGTAGGCACAGTGTCAGAATCCCCTTTCCAGGCTGGCTCTAATAAACTCATTACATTAAGATCAAAATGGCTGACCAGCTGTTCCCCTTCCCTGAAGTATTTGTGCTTTGAAGGGTGAGAAAAAACTAAAACCGACACACTCAGTTTCTATTTGTTAAACCCAGACACGAAGAAATATGGAGAAAAAAAATAAAAAGGCAAGGAAATCAGAAAGTGCTGTATTTTCACTTTGGGGAATTATCCAAATTGGCAAGAGGGACCACCAAACCTGCTTTCTAAGAGTCTCAGGTCTTTTGTAAGGCTGTCTAGAAATCAATTGGTCCCTAAATTCTGCCTTGGTTTTCATATTTGGCAGAGACTTAGGTTCATTAAAATATCAGAAGTCACTAGAGAGCCTCCAGTGTACTGGCCTCATTTGGGGCCAATTCTCTCATCATGTTGGGCACAGGCTGACTCCCAGCAGGGGTCACAGCTGGCCTAGGAGAGTTAATTATCCTCAGGATGTAACCACAAAGCCATAAGGCTGTCACTCAGGCATTTGCTCCTGCTTGCCAGTAGCTTTGATGATCAAGAAAGGCAAAGAAAAGCTCCTATTATCAATATGATGTAATACATTTCTTATTCTAGGTAATGAGAGACTAAACTAGGAAAACATAAGATGAACACAATTGTATTATTTATTCAAATACAATGCTTCTTATTCTTCTTTTTTGAATACTTAGTCTGGTGTCAGGGACTCTTCTAGAAATATGTAGAGACAGTAGTTACAAAGATAAAGCAAGTTTCTGCTTCATCATATTCCAGTAACAAGAAATAGGCACAGAATAACAAAAAAGAAATCTAACAAGAAAGTATCAGGTCAGTCATTATTTAAAAAAAAAAAAAAACAACTAAACAATGCAATGTAGTAGAAAATTACAATGAAGAAGAAGAAATTAGATTGCTTGTCTGGTATGGTCATCCAGAAAGGTAGCATTTAAGCTCAGATACAAGTCCATTCCCATAATGATGTGAAAAAGAAAGTTTCAGGCAGAGAAAAGATCAAATAGAAATCCATGAGACAGGAACAAATTTGGTTTATTTGAAAAACCAAAAACAGAAAGAAAATGAAAAAAGGACTAGTAAAATTTCTAACTTCAAAATATTGAGTAGATAGAGTACACACAGTTTATCATTGCATTCCTGTTAAGTATAACTAATAACTGCAGGCCTTTTAAGAACAGTGGACATAAGATGGCTCTGAAGTGTGGATAGAATAAGACAGACAAATTAAGAACCTCAGGAGTTGAGTAACAATAAAACGATGAATTCCTTGATTTTTCTGTTTTGCCTCATACATCACAGACTTGGAGCTGAATAGAAGCTAATAAATCAGAAGCATAAAAAAGGACAAACAAAATGAAACAAAATTCCTGACAAACGCATGCCCTCTGTAGACAAAAGATGAGAAAAAGAGATTGTTTGTAAGGAATAAAATTTCTATACATCACTTCTCTACTCAAGCCAAGCACCACAGATATAACTGTTCCTAAACTTTCACCCAGATCAACAAAGACTGAATGGGAAACCTACATTTCCAATCTGATGAGTCAACCCAAACTTCCTATTGAGTTGTCAGAGGAGATAAGTAAGGAGTTTGGATTTTTATTCTAACTTGTTAGTAAGTGACACCACTGCCAAAAAGAGTCAGTGGAAACCACAAGAGAAGGCTGGACTTCACTTCCACTTAGCATTAATAATGTGCCTCTTTCTTTCCATGAGGGAATGAGGTCAAGGAGGTCTGGTGGGGAGAGCAGATATTCACCATTACTGAGCAATAACAAAGCCACATCCACTTCTACATGCATTATCAGTTGAGAACACATGGGGACTGGAAATCCCAGCCTGCCCAGCAGGCAGTTATGAGGAATTCTCTTCTCAGTTGCCACTGTAGGCTCAGGGGGAATCTGGATTTAACCTCCAGCTAGCAGTAACAATGCATCACCAGCCTTCCCAGCTTCAGTGGGTCCAAATACAACATCAAGAGACTCCAAAGACAAGCCACAGGCTGGCAGAATATATTTGCAAAAGATACAACTGATATTGTTGTTGTTAAGCTGCTAAGTCATACCCTGCTCTCTGTGACCTGATAGTCTGTAGAATGTCAGACTCCTCTGTCCTCCGCTATCTCCCTGAATTTGCTCAAATTCCTGTCCATTGAATTGGCTATGCTGTCTAAGAATCTCATCCTCTGCTGCCCCCTTTTCCTTTTGCCTTCAATCTTTGCCAGAATCTGAGTCTTTTCCAGTGAGTAAGCTCTTCGCATCAGGTGGCAAAAATATTGGAGTTTCAGCCTCAGCATCAATCCTTTCAATGAATATTCAGGATTGATTTCCTTTAGGATTAACTGGCTTGATCTCATTGCTGGCCCAAGGAGCTCTCGAGAATCTTCTCCAGCACCACAGTTAAAAAGCATCAATTCTTCAGTGCTCTGCCTTCTTTATAATCTGCTTCTCACATTTGCACATGAATACTGGAAAGAACATAACCTCGACTATATGAACCTTTGTCAGCAAAGTGATGTCTTTGCTTTGTAATACACTGTGTAGGTTTGTCAAATAAAGTATACTCTAACATAAAATAAAATTTTTGAAAAATAAAAAGGAATAATGCAAGTAAGATTTTAGAGTAGTCATTATTTAAAAACTTTTACAATTACATACACACTTGAAACAAATGACAGTAGAAATCTCATAAAGAAATATAAATTGTCTGCAAATAAACAGGAGATAGAATGAAGAAGCAAGTGGAAATTTTAGAACCGAAAACTATAAAGAATAAATAAGCTCAGTCAGTGGATTTTATAGTGAAATGCAGGAGAGAGAGGAAATAATTAAATAGGTAGATAGAACAATAAAATTACTTAATCAGAAAACAAAAATAAAATATACTAGAAGAAAAATGAACAGACATTCCAAGATCTGTGGCATTACAATGTTTTAATATTCACTTCATCAAAGTTCTGGAAGTGGAGGAGAATAGAGTATGGCTGAAAAAATTTTAGAACAAATAATGGTTGGAATTTTCACAAATTTGGCAGGAGACATAGACTTACAAATTGAATAGTTTAGTGAACCTCAGTTCAGTTCAGTTCAGTTGTTCAATCGTGTCCAACTCTTTGTGACCCCATAAATTGCAGCAAGCCAGGCTTCCCTGTCCAACACCAACTCCTGGAGTTCACTCAAACTCATGTGCATCGAGTCGATGATGCCATCCAGCCATCTCATCCTCGGTCATCCCCTTCTCCTCCTGCCCCCGATCCTTCCCAGCATCAGAGTCTTTTCCAATGAGTCAACTCTTCACATGAGGTGGCCAAAGTACTGGAGTTTCAGCTTTCGCATCAGTCCTTCCAAAGAATACCCAGGTCTGATCTTTAGGATTTACTAGCTGGATCTCTTTGCAGTCCAAGGGATTCTCAAGAGTCTTCTCCAACACCACAGTTCAAAAGCATCAGTTCTTCAGTGCTCAGCTTTCTTCACAGTCCAACTCTCACATTCATACATGACCACAGGAAAAACCATAGCCTTGACTAGATGGACCTTTGTTGGCAATGTAATGTCTCTGCTTTTCAATATGCTATCTAGGTTGGTCATAAATTTCCTTCCAGGAGTAAGCAAGTGTCTTTTAATTTCATGGCTGCAGTCACCATCTGCAGTGATTTTGGAGCCCCCCAAAATAAAGTCTGACACTGTTTCCACTGTTTCCCATCTATTTCCCATGTAGTGATGGTACCAGATGCCATGATTAGTTTTCTGAATGTTGAGCTTTAAGCCAACTTTTTCACCCTCCTCAGTGGATAATCCCAAATAATTAAGACATAATATACATCATAAGCAAACTTTTGAAGTGAAAGAGAAAAAAAATTTTTTTTAATCATTAAACTATCTAGGGATAAATGACACGTTAACTGAGAAAGGTGATACATAGGAAAGTGAATTTTTCATAAGATAGAGAACCAAATTAACTAATGTAATATTTTTCAAGTGCCAGAAGAAAAGATTTGTAAACCTTAAGTCCTATATCCATTGAAATATCCCTCAGAAATTAAGAAAAAAGAAAAACATTCTCAGATATATGAAAATTTAAACAGTTGAGCACAAGAAGACCTTNAAGTGAATTTTTCATAAGATAGAGAACCAAATTAACTAATGTAATATTTTTCAAGTGCCAGAAGAAAAGATTTGTAAACCTTAAGTCCTATATCCATTGAAATATCCCTCAGAAATTAAGAAAAAAGAAAAACATTCTCAGATATATGAAAATTTAAACAGTTGAGCACAAGAAGACCTTTTCTAACAGAATAGATAAAGGGACTTCTCAAAAGGAGAGGATATAATAAAAGAGGAAAATTTAGAATATCAGAACAAAAAGAAGATAAGTTAAGCAATGTAATGGGTAAATATAATAAGCTTTCTGGGCTGGAAGAAGCACAAGCTGGAATCAAGATTGCCGGGAGAAATAACAATAACCTCAAATATGCAGATGACACCAACCTTATGGTAGAAAGTGAAGAGGAACTAAAAAGCCTGTTGATGAAAGTGAAAGTGGAGAGTGAAAAAGTTGGCTTAAAGCTCAACATTCAGAAAATGAAGATCATGGCATCTAGTCCCATCACTTCATGGCACATAGGTGGGGAAACAGGGGAAACAGTGTCAGAATTTATTTTGAGGGGCTCCAAAATCACTGCAGATGGTGACTGCAACCATGAAATTAAAAGATGCTTACTCCTTGGAAGAAAAGTTATGACCAACCTAGATAGCATATTGAAAAGCAGAGACATTACTTTGCCAACAAAGGTCCATCTAGTCAAGGCTATGGTTTTTCCTGTGGTCATGTATGGATGTGAGAGTTGGACTGTGAAGAACGCTGAATGCCAAAGAATTGATGTTTTTGAACTTTGGTGTTGGAGAAGACTCTTGAGAGTCCCTTGCAAGGAGATCCAATCAGTCCATTCTGAAGGAGATCAGCCCTGGGATTTCTTTGGAAGGAATGATGCTAAAGCTGAAACTCCAGTACTATGGCCACCTCATGTGAAGAGTTGACTCATTGGAAAAGATTCTGATGCTGGGAGGGATTTGGGGGCAGGAGAAGGGGACAACAGAAGATGAGATGGCTGGATGGCATCACCGACTTGATGGACATGAGTCTGAGNTAGCATATTGAAAAGCAGAGACATTACTTTGCCAACAAAGGTCCATCTAGTCAAGGCTATGGTTTTTCCTGTGGTCATGTATGGATGTGAGAGTTGGACTGTGAAGAACGCTGAATGCCAAAGAATTGATGTTTTTGAACTTTGGTGTTGGAGAAGACTCTTGAGAGTCCCTTGCAAGGAGATCCAATCAGTCCATTCTGAAGGAGATCAGCCGTGGGATTTCTTTGGAAAGAATGATGCTAAAGCTGAAACTCCAGTACTATGGCCACCTCATGTGAAGAGTTGACTCATTGGAAAAGATTCTGATGCTGGGAGGGATTTGGGGGCAGGAGAAGGGGACAACAGAAGATGAGATGGCTGGATGGCATCACCGACTTGATGGACATGAGTCTGAGTGAACTTTGGGAGTTGGTGATGGACAGGGAGGCCTGGCGTGCTGCAATTCATGGGGTCGCAAAGAGTCGAACACGACTGAGTGACTGAACTGAACTGGACTCATTTGGAGTCTTCTAAACTTTAACAGTTAAAGTAACTATTATGTTATAACACTGTCCAGTGTGATTGTAAATATATGTAGAGAACATATTTAAGACAATTATAAGTGGATTTTGGCTTCCCTGGTGGCTCAGATGGTAAAGAATCTTCCTGCAATTCAGGAGACCTGGGTTCTGTTTCTTCGTTGGGAAGATCCTCTGCAGAAGGAAATGGCAATCCACTCCAGTATTCTTTTTTGGAGAATTCCATGGGAAAGGAACCTAGTGGGCTACAGTCCATGGGGTCCAAAAGAGTCAGACATGACTGAGCAACTAACACTTTCATAAGGGGAGGTGCACAAAAGAACATGAAGAAAGTTAAAGTTTATATGCTGTTACTGCTAGGTTGCTTCAGTCATGTCTGACTCTGTGCTACCCCATAGACGGCAGCCCACCAGGTCCTCCATCCACGGGATTCTCCAGGCAAGAACACTGGAGTGGGTTGCCATTTCCTTCTCCAAGGGTTTAAATACTTCACTCTAATTTGTAAAATAGCACCAGTAAAATCTGATGTTTTATACTAATATGATACAACATGTGGTATATTATAATATATAATATAATAGAATCTAACATGTCTTCCAATGTATCTTTCCATTTCTTTGATTTGTGTCCTCTTTGATTTGCTTCATCAGTGTCTTACACTTTTTGGAGCACAGGTCTTTTGTCTCGTATGTAGGTTTATTCCTAGGTTTTTTACTTTATTTGTTGTGATGATAAATGATTTCTTGAATTTCTCTTTCTGATCTTTCATTGTTAATGTATAGAAATGCAACAGAATTCTGTATATTTATTTTTTAACCTCCAACTTTGCTAAATTCACTAATGAGTTCTAATAGTTTTTTGATAGAATCTTCAGGATCTTTGCATAGTATCATGTCATCTGTAAAAGTGACAGTTAAACTTTTTCTTTTCCAAATTGGATTCAATTTCTTTCTTTCTTTCTTTTTGCTGATTGCTGTGGCTAAGACTTCTAAACTATGTTGAATAAAAGTGGTAAGAGTGGACGTCCTTGTCTTATTCCTGATTAGAGGAAATTCTTTCAACTTTTCAATATTGAGTATGATGTTAGCTGTAGGTTTGTCATACATGGCCTTTATTGACGAATGTTCCCTCTATGCCCACTTTCTTTTTTATCATAAAAAGGTCCTGAATTCTGTCAAAAGATTTTTCTGCATCTATTGAAGTGATCTGATCATATAGTTGTATTTTCCTATTTACTGATGTGGTGTATCACATAGATTGATTTGTGGATATTGAAAAATCCTCTCATCTCTGGGATAAATCCCACTTGAACATGTTGTATGATCTTTTAATGTATTATTGGATTCCAATTGCTAGTATTTTGTTGATTATTTTTGCATCTATGTTTATCAGTGATAGTGGCCTGTAATTTTCCTTTTGGGGTTATCTTTATCTGGTTTTGGTATCAGGGTGATAGTGGATTCATAGGATGAGATGTGTATAAGAGACAGAGAATACCCAGGTCTGATCTTTAGGAT
>SJYX01008869.1:273248-287422 GCA_006410675.1 Oreotragus oreotragus
GGGTTATCTTTATTTGGTTTTGGTTTCAGGGTGATAGTGGATTCATAGGATGAATTTGGAAGTTTTCCTTCCTCTGAAAATTTTTTGGAACAAACTTAGAAGGATAGGTGCTAACTCTTCTCAAATGTTTGATAGAATTTGCCATTAGGTCCTGGACTTTTTTTTGTTAAAAGTTTTAAAATAAGCTTCAATTTCAGTGCTTGCTTATATTAGTTCTATTCATATTTTCTATTTCTTCCTGGTTCAGTTATATGAGACTGTATCTTTCTAGGAATTTGACTATACTACTCAAGCAATCTACAGACTCAACGCAATATCTATCAAATTAACAATGACATTTTTTCACAGAACTAGAACAAAAATCTTAAAACTTATATGGAAACACAGAAAACCCTGAAGAGTCAAAGCAATCTTGAGAAAGAAAAATGGAGCTGGAGGAATTAGGCTCCCTGACTTCAAACTATACTATAAGACTACAGTCACTAAAACAGTATGGTGTTGACAAAAAATAGAAATATAAATCAATGAAACAGGTTAAAAAGTCCAGAAATAAACCCATGTACCTACAGTCAATTAATCTATGACAAAGGAAGAAAGACTAAACAATGTTGGAAAGACAGTCTCTTCGATAAATGACACTGGGAAATTGGACTGCTACACGTAAAATAATGATATTAGATGATTCTTTAATGATGGACACAAAAAGAAGCTAAAAGTGGATTAGAGACCTAAATGAGACTAGATAGTACAAAACTCCTAGAAAAAAAAATCAAAGCACTCTCTGACAAAAAATTGCAGCAATAACTTTTTTAAAATCCAACTTCCTAAGAACAGAAATTAAAAACAGGACATACTCAAACTCAAAACCTTTGCACAACAAAGGAAAGAATAAACAAAACAAAAAGACAACCCATAAATTGGGAGAAAATATTTGAAAATGATGTGACCAACAAAGGATTAGTTTTCAAAATTTACAAGCTGCTTCACTTTCATGCATTGGAGAAGACAATGGCAACCCACTCCAGTGTTCTTGCCTGGAGAATCCCAGGGATGGGGGAGCCTGGTGGGCTGCCATCTATGGGGTCCCACAGAGTCGGACATGACTGAAGTGACTTAGGAGCAGCAGCAGCATGATGTTTAATAGCATCAGATCAAACAACCCAATCAAAAAAAGGGACAGATGACCTAAATAGACATTCTCTAAAGAAGGCATACAGATATTCAAGAGGCACAAGAAATAATGTTCAGCATTGCTAATTACGCAAAGGTAAGAAATGTAAATTAAACTACGAGATGCCATCTCACACCAGCCATAATGGATATTATCAAAAATTCACCACTGATAAATGTTGAACAGAATGTGGAGACAAGGAGACTTTCTACACTCTTGGTGGGAATGTTAACTGATCCAGCCATTATGGAAAACTGCATTGAGGTTCCCTAAAAAACTAAAAATAGAGCTATGACTCTGCAATCCCACGCTTGAGCATATATCCAGAGGAAAACAAGATGCGAAAGTTATACATGAACCTCAATATTCATTGCAAAACTGTTTGCAATAGCCAAGGCATGGAAGCAGCTTAGAGGAATGGATTAAGAAGACGTAAACATATATGCAATGGAATACTGCTCAGCCAATAAAAAGAATACAATAATATCATTTACAGCAACATGGATGGACATATAGATAATCTTAGTGAGTGAAGTAAGACAGATAAAAAAGAGAAGTATTGTATGACATCCCTTATAGATGGACTCTAAATAGAAATGATAGAAATGAACTTACTTACAAAACAGAAAGGGACTCACAGACTTAGAGAACGAACTTATGGTTCCTGGCTGGAAGGGATAGTCAGGTGTTTGGGATCGATATGTATATATTGATATGTTTAAAATAGATAACCAGCAAGAACCTAATGTATAGCACAAGAAACTGCTCAACGTTATGTGGCAGCCTGGATGGGAGGGGGGTTTGGAGGAGAAGGAATATATGTATATGTATATGTATATGTATATGTATATGTATATGTATATGTATGATTGAGTCTCTTTGCTGTTCACCTGAAACCATTAAAACATTGTTAATTGGCTATATCCCAATACAAAATAAAAAGTTTAAATGTATATATACATATATATATATAAAATATCAACAACAATTATTAAAAAGTTATATGGGCTCCCAGTTTTTGGTTCAACATGTACAAAGCTGCAAGTCATCATTTCAACTCTCTCTCACAACAAGAATAAAAAGCTGAGAAAACTGAAAAATAATGAGGTTTTAAAGATTCTTCAGAGAACTGAAGTCATAGAACCTCAAGAACCTAATGTATAGCACAAGAAACTGCTCAACGTTATGTGGCAGCCTGGATGGGAGGGGGGTTTGGAGGAGAAGGAATATATGTATATGTATATGTATATGTATATGTATAGGTATATGTATATGTATGATTGAGTCTCTTTGCTGTTCACCTGAAACCATTAAAACATTGTTAATTGGCTATATCCCAATACAAAATAAAAAGTTTAAATGTATATATACATATATATATATAAAATATCAACAACAATTATTAAAAAGTTATATGGGCTCCCAGTTTTTGGTTCAACATGTACAAAGCTGCAAGTCATCATTTCAACTCTCTCTCACAACAAGAATAAAAAGCTGAGAAAACTGAAAAATAATGAGGTTTTAAAGATTCTTCAGAGAACTGAAGTCATAGAACCAACACCCTGAAAAGTGAAGAGACAGGCAAATATGGAGATATAGATCACCACTGCTGAAGCAGAAGCTGCCAGAGCCAGTAATGGTGGGAACATCCAAATGTCAATTTCAATAAAATGCCAGCGGTTCAGTGTATAGTAGCTTGAGAGTTAAAAGCTCCTAGGGACGCCGTCTATTGGAAAGCCTCCATAAATTCATTGGCTTTATCTCCAGGGGAGCCCCATCAGCTTCTCAGGGTGAAGACTAGAGAAAAATCTCCACCTGGTTTGCTTTGTTGTTGTTGTTTTCATTGCTAAGTCATGTCCCACTCTTGGTGACCCCATGGACTGAAGCCCACTAGCCTCTTCTGTCCATGTGAATTCCCAGGCAAAAATACTGGAGTAGGTTGCCATTTCCTCCTCCAGGGGATCTTCTTGACCTAGGGACAGAATCAGTGTCTCCTGCATTGGCAGGCAGAATTTTTATGTTTTGCTAGTGGAAGGGGAAAATTTTTGAAATATACCCAATGATATTAATCATTTTTGAATTAAGACCAGATAATTCTGTATATCAAAGACCTACACAGCAATATTCATCAACCTTACATGCAGTGAAGGAAGGGAAATAACACAATTCCAGGCACATTTAGCCTTTCTGCCTCACTTAAGGAGGAAAAAAAAAAAGAATGATGTGAGAATCACAGTTCAGGTGCACAAGCTTACTAAAGAACCTAATCCTATTACTAGAAAATGCTTCCTTTCCCTTTACTCTTTTATCCCCCACCACATCAGTAGGGCCTCTATATAATAGTTCAGTTCACTTCAGTTCGGTGGCTCAGTCGTGTTCGACTCTGCGACCCCATGGACTGCAGCATGCCAGGTCTCCCTGTCCATCACCATCTCCTGGAGCTTACTCAAACTCATGTCCATCGAGTCAGTGATGCCATCCAACCATCCCATCCTCTGTCGTCCCCTTTTCCTCCCGCCTTCAATCTTTCCCAGAATCAGGGTCTTTTTACTATACAAGAGTGGACTAAGCTTAAAGAACTTCGAGTTTAGAAAGCAGTTGTTAAGGAAACCCTAAAACAACAGGGGGAACATAAACATGAGCATAGAGGAAATTGAAGCCTCTTAACACATACATCTATAAAAAAATATAAACAAGATATCTTCTACCCAGATTAACAAAACACCTCAAACTAAAGCTTATGTATTCTAGTGCCTATTATCCAACAGATCATTTTCCGGTTTGAACAACAACAGCACAATTTATAATATGGGTGTTCTTTGGAAGGACTGATGCTAAAGCTGAAACTCCAGTACTTTGGCCACCTCATGTGAAGAGTTGACTCATTGGAAAAGACTGATGTTGGGAGGGATTGGGGGCAGGAGGAGAAGGGGACGGCAGAGGATCAGATGACTGGATGGCATCACCGACTCAATGGACATGAGTTTGGGTGAATTCTGGGAGCTGGTGATGGACAGGAAGGCCTGCCGTGCTACAATTCATGGGGTTGCAAAGAGGCAGACACGACTGAGTGACTGAACTGAACTGAACTGAACATGGCTCAGCTGGTAAAGAATCTGCCTGTAATGTGGGAGACCTGGGTTTGATCCCTGGGTTGGGAAGATCACCTGAGAAGGGAAAGGCTACCCACTCCAGTATTCTGGCCTGGAGAATTCCATGGACTGTATAGTCCATGGGCTCACAAAAAGTAGGACACTACTGAGCAACTTTAAATTTCACTTTCGTTAAACATTTATGGCTTTTCTATTGTATATCATATCTCTTATTTTCAGTCACATTTTGTTGTACTCTTTCATACCTGGTCATTTTCCACTGAGTGTTGGATGTTATGTTTATAAAATCGAAAGATAACTGAAACCATGGATTATGTGTTTTTCTTCCATGGAGCGCTATATTTGCTTCTGGCTGTTGGTAGTAGAATGACACTAGAGTACCTTAATATAATCAGAACTCAAGACATCTGATACTCACAAATGCTATTCTATTTGCTTTCTATTCCTAGGTAGTATCTTGAGAACACAGTGAAATTCTTGGTCCCTTTAACTTACCAGTGCTTCCAATGACAGGCTTTGAATTTTTATTTTCCTTACCTCTGTGCCTCTATCATAAACCAACTTCAACTTTTAATCCTCTCAGCTTCCCAGCTTCTCTTCTAGAACTGACAGATTATGCTGAGGGAGAAAACGGCATCAAATATCAGTCTTACCTCTCTGGATTTTTCTCTTCTTTAAGATCTTGTCCTTATAANAAAAAAAAAAAAAATGATGTGAGAATCACAGTTCAGGTGCACAAGCTTACTAAAGAACCTAATCCTATTACTAGAAAATGCTTCCTTTCCCTTTACTCTTTTATCCCCCACCACATCAGTAGGGCCTCTATATAATAGTTCAGTTCACTTCAGTTCGGTGGCTAGGTCGTGTTCGACTCTGCGACCCCATGGACTGCAGCATGCCAGGTCTCCCTGTCCATCACCATCTCCTGGAGCTTACTCAAACTCATGTCCATCGAGTCAGTGATGCCATCCAACCATCCCATCCTCTGTCGTCCCCTTTTCCTCCCGCCTTCAATCTTTCCCAGAATCAGGGTCTTTTTACTATACAAGAGTGGACTAAGCTTAAAGAACTTCGAGTTTAGAAAGCAGTTGTTAAGGAAACCCTAAAACAACAGGGGGAACATAAACATGAGCATAGAGGAAATTGAAGCCTCTTAACACATACATCTATAAAAAAATATAAACAAGATATCTTCTACCCAGATTAACAAAACACCTCAAACTAAAGCTTATGTATTCTAGTGCCTATTATCCAACAGATCATTTTCCGGTTTGAACAACAACAGCACAATTTATAATATGGGTGTTCTTTGGAAGGACTGATGCTAAAGCTGAAACTCCAGTACTTTGGCCACCTCATGTGAAGAGTTGACTCATTGGAAAAGACTGATGTTGGGAGGGATTGGGGGCAGGAGGAGAAGGGGACGGCAGAGGATCAGATGACTGGATGGCATCACCGACTCAATGGACATGAGTTTGGGTGAATTCTGGGAGCTGGTGATGGACAGGAAGGCCTGCCGTGCTACAATTCATGGGGTTGCAAAGAGGCAGACACGACTGAGTGACTGAACTGAACTGAACTGAACATGGCTCAGCTGGTAAAGAATCTGCCTGTAATGTGGGAGACCTGGGTTTGATCCCTGGGTTGGGAAGATCACCTGAGAAGGGAAAGGCTACCCACTCCAGTATTCTGGCCTGGAGAATTCCATGGACTGTATAGTCCATGGGCTCACAAAAAGTAGGACACTACTGAGCAACTTTAAATTTCACTTTCGTTAAACATTTATGGCTTTTCTATTGTATATCATATCTCTTATTTTCAGTCACATTTTGTTGTACTCTTTCATACCTGGTCATTTTCCACTGAGTGTTGGATGTTATGTTTATAAAATCGAAAGATAACTGAAACCATGGATTATGTGTTTTTCTTCCATGGAGCGCTATATTTGCTTCTGGCTGTTGGTAGTAGAATGACACTAGAGTACCTTAATATAATCAGAACTCAAGACATCTGATACTCACAAATGCTATTCTATTTGCTTTCTATTCCTAGGTAGTATCTTGAGAACACAGTGAAATTCTTGGTCCCTTTAACTTACCAGTGCTTCCAATGACAGGCTTTGAATTTTTATTTTCCTTACCTCTGTGCCTCTATCATAAACCAACTTCAACTTTTAATCCTCTCAGCTTCCCAGCTTCTCTTCTAGAACTGACAGATTATGCTGAGGGAGAAAACGGCATCAAATATCAGTCTTACCTCTCTGGATTTTTCTCTTCTTTAAGATCTTGTCCTTATAAATCTTCATTTCCTTATAAACAGTCAGATGATTTCAAGTATTGTATTTAAAATAGTTCATCCAGCTTTATATGTTTTAAGTTGGCATTATCTAGACTTCCACTCCTAGTATATGTTGCATTTTTCATAGGCTTGAGTTGTTGTTTCATAGGCTTTTGTGTTAACAAATAATTTTCATAACAAATACACAGCTCACTCTACCTGTCCATCTCCTCCTCTCTCTCTTCCTCATTATTATTTCAGAGAATTTTTCTGTCTGAAAACATTTGATTTAACCCTCTGTTATGATTTGAAAAGATATGTTGAAATCTTAATTTGATACTTTTGAATGTTACTTTATTTGGAAAAAGTATCTTTGCAGCTGTAATTAAATGAAGATAAAACCATTAGGATGGGACATACTCCAAAAGACTAATGTCTTGATGAGAAAAGGAAAATTAACAAAGACAAAGAAAGACACAAGGAGAATGCCAAATGATCAATAAAGGCAGAGGTTGGAGTGATGCATCTATAAGCCAAGAGTTGCCAGGAATACCAGGAGCTAAGAGAAAGGCATGGAATAGATTCTCCGCTACCAACTTCAGAGAGAGCATAATCCTGCTGACATCTTGATTTTCACTTCTCCAAAATTTTGAAAGAATAAATTTCAGTTGTCTTATGACACCCAATTTGTGGTACTTTGTTATGACAGCCCTAGGAAATTAATATACCCTACTCTTCACCCCAATAATTTCTCAAAATTCTACATTTATAAATTGACTGTGGTCTCTTTTCAGACATTCTGTTCTCATAGTCCTTTTATCCACATTAACAAATTCCTTGTCTGCAACTGGTGACATTTGTGATTTTCTTTTCTTTTCTATTGCCTTTCCTTTCTGGTCTGCTCCCCATGTTAACATTCTTCATTTATTCTTTTTATTCTTTAATACAACTGTATTTCTTTTGGATATGTCAGAGACTACTTCAGCTCTTTGCTAAAGTATCAGGGGCTATTATGTTTTTTCAGGGGCTTCTGTTGGCAAGAGTAGCAATTGGTAAACTTATGGTTAGTTTTCAGGAATAGACTCCCTCTCTCAGGTGTACTTGCATTTTCAACGTACTGCAATGGTAAATTGTGAGACACAATAGGATGTAAACACATCAGCTATAATAGGGTATGTGCTAAGGGGAGCTTCCCAGATGGTGCTAGTGATAAAAAGTACCCATCTGCCAATGCAGATTAGACACCACAGATGCTGGTTTGATCCCTGGGTTGGGAAGATCCCCTGGAGAAGGAAATAGGACATCATAGGATGTGAACAGATCAGGTGTAATAGGGTACATTTACATTTTTAATGTTTTTGAAAATTTTTTGTCTGCTGACCAACAGTATGAAATACTTTTACAGAATGTTTAAAATCACACACACATTCACACACAGGTACAATTGAAAAAAATGTTTGCATGCAACAATCCTTAGCTTACTAAGATAAAAACTTACTGTTTTCTGCTCAATTTTGTGCTTTTATAGTTAACAAAATCCAATCCATGAACAAATACAATTGAATTCACAATAACAAATCATGATCCAGATTTTGAAAATCACTGGAGAGGTGACTGATTTTTTGCCTGACTGTACTTTCTGATGATCATGATGTGGGGTCCCACGTAAGCGAAGCTGAAGAAAGATCAGGAAGAATGCATCACTCTCTCATTAGATATTTCTTCTGATTCCCTTCATATAATTCTCTGAATTGTATTTGTTTAGTTCATATTCCTGATACACAGAAAGATGACATATTTTTAAGGTTTTATTGAAGGCATCTTTGCCTGAAGGTGGATGGGGAGTATGGGTGACAGAGACTCCTCAAATTATGTTCTAACAGAGGAATCTGTTATTTCAGCATCTGGTTTATTTGAAACCCAATCTTTTCCTATTTACTCTCCCTTTGTTGAGATAGAATTAAATTCCATGAAGGGACACATTTTATTTCCACCAGGTGGTTCTTTGGTGCTGCATTTTTCTTCTGTTTGATAAAAGCCATTTGTGAACTTATTTTTGGTTACTACCATTGAATCAAATATAAAGACAAATTCTAATTCAAATATAAGCTACATCCTCATAGAATTGCTTGACATCAAGCGTGAAACCCAACAATAGCGTGTTCTGCTAAAGAGGGCACAGTGTTTGCTGTGCTGAGGCTTTTCTGAATTTCTGATATCTGCAGGTTTGTTTCCACACTGGTGCCCCCCTCCACCATTTGAGGCATGACAGGGAAAGCTCAGAGAAAATATTGTTGGAAAGAGTTAATGTCAGGTGCCATGCTTGCTTATTGCTTTCTGGCAGCTTTCAGCAGTTGATGCTTCGCCATTAAATATTTTCATATACAGTTTTCTATTTGCCTTGAATTACTGAAATATACTAAGCATATCTCTCCAAGGACCAGAGTCACAGCGTAACAGGCTCCTGCTAATAGCTTGAAACTGTATAGCAATCTAGTTTTAAAATACAACACAAATCTTTATCTAAAAGCACTAACACCTCACTCTTGTGTTCACAGACTATGTTTTCCCATTTCCTCTTGCGATGCATAGGAAGGGGGGAAAAGCTACAAGAGAAATGATGCATTCTGGGCAAGGAGCCAATTTAAAAAGTCTGTTCTTTCCAGTTTGCTGTCACTTGTCGTGGTTAAACAAAACACGGAGGAGAAAAAGAGAAATTGGCTTCAGTGTAAATGTCAACATTCTGATTAAAGCAAACACAAAGCATTCAGAACTCTTGACAAAAAAAAATTAAATTGAATTATGAAGGGTATGCAAATGAAGCCCTTCCTCTGTATGATTACCAAGACTTATGCATTTTGTATTTTCTGTCGGCACTGAAGAAATCTGTGCTGCAGGACAAAGTGTTCAGGAACAGGAAAGGGAAGGTGAACAACACATTTCCCAGCTTATGACAACCGGACCTACTAAAATATTGGTTGAGGAATGGCCCAACACTTTACAAACAGTGGGGAAGACTGGAAAGCTGACAGTAAGGCCTGGTGCTTTCAGTCTATTGTCTTTCTAGCTACACAAAGTTCTCCCTACGATGCAAATCCCCAAAGAATTTGTTTAAAGGATTAAAAAGATATCATTTGTTAGAGGGTAGAGCTTCAAGAAAACTCATATTAAAATTCACTGATGTCAACTATACTGTCACTTTCTTTGTATCTACTTTAAGACCTTAGAAATTGAATTGTTTGAAATGCAGTTTGAAAACACTCTCAGAATGCATTCATGATATGCAGTTTTCAAGATAGCATAATATACTCCATTTCTATAATTAAAATTAAGGGGAAAATAAAAAATAAATGGTGTGCCTTGGTCCTTTTTCCCTGGAAGAGAATATATTTGCCTTCTTGGGTGAATACATATGGTTTGATGACAAGAGGCTACAGATGAGGTGTGTGTTTGTCTTTGTCATTGTATGTGAAGAAGGCTATGTGCTAAATGTGAGAAAAATCTTTCATCACCTTCTATTCTTTCCTCCCCGAGATCTATGGTACCATTGTGTTTCTGAGCTTTACGTTTGCCTGTGATATTGCAGTGGCTTTCTGATTTATCATTGCTCTTGTCTCTCTGCTTTTGGGGATGTTGTGAAACTGCTTTCAGAGCTGCAGAGTGCGCTCAACCTGTTATTCCTAAGCCTAAAATCTGAAATAGTTACGTAGTGCTTGTCAGGAAAGTCCAAACCCTGGCCTGATAGTCAAGGCTTTCTTAACTGGCCTTAAACTAACTCTGTATTCCTTTCATAAAAATTTACTGGGTATCTACTAAATGTCAGTCACCTTGTTGCCTACACATTTCCTACTTTGGGTTTATTTTATTACTCTCCCATCATATTCTGTACTTTTCCATTTACACCACCTTATTCTTTCTGTGCCCTTTCCTTATATAGATTTTCCTGCTTCTTTACCTACCAGACCCTCATATTTTTCAAGGCTAAATTTAAAAGCTTCTTCTTGAAATCTTTCCTGTTACTGTACTTGAAAATGACCTCTTCCTTCTCAGAATTTTTATAGCTTTCAATTTGTAACCCTCAGAACTTATTAATATTACTTTGAATTACTTATATATGTACACTTTGCATCTGGCCTACAAGAATCTTAAAGTTGAAGCCTTGTTTATGTATCTTCATGTCCTGCCTGAAATCAGATCATCATTAAGTGGTGAGATATACATCCAGATAATGTTGGGAAAGTTTTGTTACCTATCAGTGTTCCAAACCCCATGTCCATAAAATGAGTATGATGATATCTCTCTCTCCCAGGGCATTATGAAGATCATGTTTATACAATTCTGTAATGCTCTGTTTCAACTATAATTTATGAGATTTTAAATTTTAATATTTTGATACTGTATCCATAAGTATTTAAGTACTTAAATAAATGAATGAAGTTAGTAGTTTATAGAGGTAGATACTAAATCTGTAGCATCAAACATCTGTCAGACATTTTTCATAGATTGTTTAACAGAATTCTCACTATCACCTTGTAAGTCTTGTATTGAAATAGTTATTGTGCAGATGAGGCTGGACAGGTTACATACATGCATTCAGTCTGACTCCAAAGCATATGATTTTTCTTGAACACTCAGGAATTTGTTCCTTGGCCTGTCCTAAATAATAGAATTTATTAAACTAGATATAGAAACAACACACAGTCCTACCATGGGCCCGTTTCCCCATTCCTTTAGTGTATGAGAATAAATTAATTGCACCTCAGAGAACCAGACTAAAAGCCTCATCCTGCCATTCCCCACCCCATATCCAGTGCTGCCTAGGTTTTTCCTAAATATGTGCCCTGATCATTCATTAACCATTTTGTTTAACAGTCTTCCAGGCTGCCAAATGCAGATCCCTGTTTTCATTGTAGCAAGTGTTCCAGGTGATATTGATAAAATCTGTCCATAGAGCAGGCTTTGAGAAATAAAAGACAGGTTCAAATGTATTAGGGATTACTCTACTTCAATCATACAGGAATCTCAAATGTTTTCATGAGATATGAACTGAGCCTCTCACATTCTATAGGATGGAGAGGCTAGAGATGATCAAATATCACTTCCCATTTTATTCAGGAGGGTAAGACTCTCTCTAGAGTTTAACTGGAATTAACCCATATAAGTCATTAGGGTCAATAAGAATTATTGTGATGGATTTCAATGGACTCCCCATTCATTTATTCAATACTATTTCTTGGGCCCTCACATTATAGTATCATTCACTGAAGACAGTCAGCCATAAATAGCCTCATCTTTCTGAGAGTTTATAATCTGGCAACTATAATGTCTTATAAACAAAACTATAACACATGAACAGGAATTCCAAAGAGATTATCATGGATGTATTTCAAATAGGTGAATTAAACACATTCACACACACGTTTTTAAGGACTTGTGTGTAATGCAGGAGCTGGTGTGAAACAAGGCAGGTGTTTGCAGAGAAGGTGAAGGTGTACTTGTTGTACCACCAGCACAACCCTCCCAAGGGGCCCTAGACAAGGATCAAGACCTCCCAAACCCACTTCCCACACTTTGTCATCTATGTACTCAGATTTAGGAATGAAGTCTCTTTTTGTTGTTGTTTTCATGTGGAGAAAAATACATGTTCCTTCCTTCAGAGTAAACATTCTGGAAGCTGTTGTGATTGTTCAGATTTCTTTGAAGACCTTGACGCCACTTGCCATTGCTTTTTAGTCTGCAGGGAACATAATGAAACTGAAGTCTCTCATGGAGCTTTTATTCCTCTTCTTTCAGACTTAATAGAAAGCAGTAGGGGACACTTGGGCCACCAAAGTCAGTGCCATTTCAGGGTCTGCTTTGGTTTTGTTCTCAAGAAAAATGGCATTGGATTAATTTTTTTTTTCTTTTTTTGTAAACAGGATGTTTTGCACAGAAGAAGCCCTAACATCTACCATTTATCTTTTCCTCTCCCCTCTTCTCCCCCACGCCCCTTGTCTGCCTTTTCTTTTTCTGGGCAGGACAAAGAGCTGAGATTGAATGACTTCTTCTTTTCACAGTACTTTGGCAATGGCTTGGGACTTTGTTTGACCATGGCCGTGAAATACGTTTTACATGAGACCCAGCATGTAAACACAAAGAAACACACACATAAACTCTTCTTTTGACAAAAGTTTGCACCTTTACCGGACATTTTTTTTTTTCCTTTTGGACACCTCCCACTTCCAAAATATTAACTTTAAAATATTAACTTTATTTGCCTGTTAGCAAGCAAAAACAATATTTTGCATGGAGTCATACTGTATATATACTTCCTTAGATAAGGATTTATTCTTTCTGATTTTTCAGCTCTTTCTATTCAACTCAGAACAGTATTTTTGCCTCTGAGTTCTCAAAAACCATAAGCAGACATCACAAAAATAGAAATAACAATGAAAGAAGACAAAACTAAACACTCTTTGGTCTTGTTAGAGTCAGATTCTAATATTTTTAATTTATTTAAGAGATACTAAATTAAATTCACAACTAATGGCTTCAAACAGGCTAAATCAAAATGCTGCTTTGTATCATAAAAGCTGAAGTTGTTACTGGCTGCAACAGTGAGTGCCAAGAAGGATTCCAAGGGTGATCTCCACTGGAAAGCATACAGGAGTCCATTACTCAGGTCTGCCAAAGGAGTAGCTACTGAGCCTTATGGAAGGATTGGCGTCCATTGGGCTTCACCTAGCTCTGAAGTTCTCTGGAAGCTCTGAGTTTTTTTCAGACTATGAATCATTCAGGGCTGCATTTTAATATTGAGGGACCTAGGTAGTTTTCTTCATAGGCTTATCTTTCAATAAAATAAACTGTTTTATGACTGCACTGGTGTAAAGACAAATATAATCAGTGCTGGATTTATAATGGAATACTGTTATTCATCATAATTATAATTGGCTTTACTTCTTCTGATTTTAAAACAAATCACTATGGAAACATTTTCATGTTTGTTCAAAATTTGGCACCAGACATGATGGTCAAGAGAAGAATGAAGAAAGAGGCAGCCATTCCATGTTGGTGTTGATAATAAGCAAGAGAAATTATGTAGGAGGCTTATCTTGGGACCTCAGGACCCACAAGGAGAACCTGAAAAGCTTATAGAGAAGCCTTTAAAAGGTTCATTCAGATATTCAATCCAGGTGGTCTCAGCAAAACCTTACTCTCTCAAGGCTGTATCTTTGAAACAGCTCCTAATGGGGGAATGACGGTGGGTGGAACATACAGTCCAAAGACAATGGAAACTTTGTGGGTGGGGAAACTTTTGCCGCCTTTTCCAACCCATGGGTCAGCTGGTGGTCACCATCTCTCCATGACCTCCTCCAATATTTTGTGAACTTTTAAATGTGTTATAAGCCCCAGGCCCTGTGCCTATCAGCTGGAAAAATATAGTTTGTCTAGAATCTTTCAATTTTAATACAAAATAAACTTTGTAATTTAAAGATAAAAGAAATGACCCTTTTTTTAATGAGTAAAAACCATGTTCTAAATAATCTCTCGAATAATAGAGATTAGCTTGCATGCCTACATCTACTTTTTGGCTAATAGCATACATTTTGTGGTAGATTATATTTTAAAGATAC